>CM067298.1:131233726-131241226 GCA_034231615.1 Meghimatium bilineatum
TGTTACTCTCCCACTTGTATCTCTGCCTACCTCTTGCTCGCTTCCCTTTGACTTTACCCTCAAGAAAGGTCTTCGATAAGGTGCCATGCCTTTTAATGTGTCCAAAGTATTTTATTTGCCTGATCTTTATTTCTCTTAGTAGTTCTTTCTTCATATTAAGTGTCTTTAGCACCTCTTTATTTGTTTTCTTCTCTTTCCATGATGTTCTCCCTATTCTTCCATATACCCACATCTCAAAGTCATCAATTTTGTCTTCTAGTTGTTTATTTATTGTCCATGTTTCTGAGCCATTTTAATATAGAATATATGTAGCATTTTATACTTCTCATTTTTAAACTTGTTTTTAACTTGTCAAATGTTACTTCCCTTTTAAAAGTAATTAGTTTGTCTTCCTTGGTAGTCTCCCCTTAAGTATCCAGTGGTAACTGATACCTCCTTAAAGCGGGCATGCTAACCAGGAACTTTAGGGGATAAAACCAAAATATCAAACTCTGGATCATTGGATATCATAGTAACTGAATCACGTCACCATGAAGGTATATTTCATATAACCAATACGCTATCTGAATATGACAGTAAATTCTACTGTCTGGCACAGGGAACAAGAGTGTCACACTAGTAATTCCTCGTTATACTATCATCAGTACGTGCGAATTTAGATTAGTTGTTTGTTAAGTAACTGTCAACACCAGATAGAAGATTCAATATCATTCCCAAACATGAAGTTCTTCATCAAAAGCTAAGTTAACATGGAATGGAATTAACCCCCCCCCCCCCCCCACCCCCATACAGACAAAAAGACGATGCGATATACATGCAATATTGGAATAAAAATAGCGAGTAATCACTTTTAGATCGAGAACATGTCACGAAAGACACAAAACAGCATGTAAAGGAAGTTTTGATTTGGTGTCATAGGTACGTGCTCATGTGGACAATCTCTAGAAAACACAGAACATATTTGACAGAAATGTCCATTGTTTGTTCCATGACTGATCTAATCAATTCATTCATGTCTCTTCTTCTTCTTCTTATGTTGGTACCGTTCACCAAGATTTTACCAGCCAACACATCGGCTCTTTCGTTTTTCCTGAGCCCAATATGACATGGACAGTAGATTCACGTAATGCTCTGCGCAGTGTTGAGAAGAGTGACCCATTCAGTTCTGTTCATACACTTTCTATCTTGCACAGAATACTTTAATAGTGCGATAGAATCACCTAGTCTGTTGGTGGTTGCGTCGTCAGCCAAGTAAGAGCTGCTATCACCGCATTTATTCCTATTCTAATATTCGATGTTTTAGTGTGGTACGCAGCTGACGTTTCAGCTAATTCATTACTATTTTGGTAGGCCACGAAACCCCAACCACACACACACACACGTGTATGTTTCTTGTGTTACTGAGCCGTCTGTGTAAATTATTATATCATGTGGCATCGAGTGCTGCGGTATGAGTTCTTGCACCATTCCCTCTGTTATGTTGGCAGCTCAGTCACGGCACTCTCTTCCCATCTGTATCACAACTGTTGTCCATAACTTTCTATCTTTATCAAATGTCACCCATTCACAGCCTCTTCATACTTCCTCCAGCTCATTAACTATGAGTAGGGTATCTTCTGCTTCTGCCATCCAAGACTTTCCTCTCTTAATATGCCTTTCTTTTGTGTTATCTAGAGATCGGTGTAAGAGGTGATGATCACTATTGGCGACTGTGAAGTATTTTTTAACCTGAGCTATTTTATGTCTAGCTTTGATGCTCGGTAGGTCTAGGAGAAATCTCATGGCCTCGAAAGGAGTATCTTTTGTGCATCCTAGGACAGCTCTAGTGGCCTCATTTTGAACTCTATCCAGTCTATTCACCTGTGATTGCGACAGGGTAAGTAAACCCAAAACATAGTCCAGCACAGATAATACCACTGCCTGCATCATCTGAAAAAGGGTTCGTTGCAGCATCTCTGCCATAATTTTTACTGCACGGACAATCTTCCTAGCTTTCTGAATTACATTGTCCACGATTTGCGAAAGATAAACATCTATCAAAAGTGATGCCGAGATATTTCATAGTCTGCTCCCTATCAATGTTTGAGCATCAGTAGGCTGGATCCAGCAGGATACTAACATATGCGGACGACCTCTTACTGTACAAGCACTGCTGAAACAGAAGAGACATGATTGATAGCGTTCAAAGTAATCTATTACATTTGTCACTCTGGTGCACAGACCATAAGGCAGTAGTCACTCCCACCAAGGTAAAGATCGTCTGGTTCTCGCTAAACAACAACATAGTCACAGACACAGTAACAGCAGCCAACTAGCAACAACGACTAAATAGTTGCTGCGGCTTAGTACATGAATAGTTATCTTCATCCCCGACAGCATGCTGCTGCCATGGGACCTACTTTTACCTTAGTTACAGTCAGTTACTCTATATCGAAATTCAGCTGTAACTATTTGTCACTATCATTCAACGAATTTTGTAAGTGCGTGTTGTTGTGTGGGCACATTGCACATTACTTATAAAGCAATGCTTATCTGTTTCTAAGTAGATGGCCACTCGATAAGTGGACCGCTTGACAACAAAACACCGGTTCTTCCGGTAACTTCAGACGTGTAATAAGATTTTAAATCCTGAACCATATTAAATCTGTGCAGGCCTACATGAGGATAAAGGACATGTGTGTAGAATAGCTTAAGGATTGAGAGCAGTTACACACAGATTGAGAGACTGGAGAGAATTCAAAATGAAGCGATGCGGATCATCATTGGCTGCACATGGGACACAACTTGTGTGGCTATGAGATTTCGTTTAGATTTTCCGAGCATATCTCATAGAATTTATATGTGGCGGGTCCATGCATACCTCAACGTGAGTTCTGACATAGACCACTCATCATACAGTGAGCTCCCTTGTGTGCTGAAGTTGTTCCTCCTTCGCAAGCGAAGATGAGCCTGGCATGAGAAACATTAAATGCGATTTAAAAAAAAAAATTTAAATAATTAAAAAATTTGAAATTAACTAATTTGGTTAGTAAGTTCGTAGATGCCCGATGAGTCCGATTCGTGCACAGAAAGTTCTATTGCAGTGCATGCAGGAGTGCTGAAGATTCGGGTTAGACGAATTTTCGGATTTGTCCTTCCGCTTCTTGCGCTTGTGGATTGCCCGCAATGTTCTTTCTTTTTCAAAATTTCGTGATGCCAGCAGTAATCTTGGTGTGCCAGGCTGGGCGATCAATTGCTGTAGTCTCCCATGAGCTAGGATCGATGCTGCAGTGCTTGTGAGAGCTTTTTAAGTGATCCTTGAAGCGCTTTTTCTGCCCAAAACTTTAACGATTACCGTCGCACAGCTCCCCATAGAATAATCTCTTTGGAAGGCGCTTGTCTGACATACAAACGATGTGGCTAGTCCAGCGGAGTTGGGACCTAGTCAGCATTGCATGGATGCTTTGCATACGGGACTTCTGAAGAATTTCCGTATCTGGTGCACGATCCTGCTAACGTACTCCTATGAGGTTTCGTAGGCACCGAAGATGAAAAGAGTTAAGCTGTCGAGCGTGTCTCGCATAGACAGTCCAGCAAGATGCAACATAAAGCAGTGTTGGTAGAACCACTGCGCGGTACACGTCCAACTTAGTTGTCAGACTGTGACCATGCCTAATCCAGACATTGGTACGAAGGCTCCCGAATGCTGCACTGGCACGAGCAATTCGCAGGGCAACATCCTCATCAATTGTCGCAGTTTGTGATAGCGTGCTGCCTAAAGGGGGCTTCGTGTGAAGGGGACAGTCTCAAGAGAGGCAAATCGTGGATGTGTCGTGCCGAGGATACCGTTAAATATATTTGCGTCCTAGAAGACATAACTCCTGGTTAGGAATGGATACCTAGTCCTAATGTCTTTCAAGAGGCAATCACGACCGTCATTACATTCAAAAGAGAATGCAGGGAACACAGCCCCGGAGTGTGGATCACGAGGTCACTTTCACTCATGTGCGAACATACCGATGACACAGATGTTGTGATCACTAGCGATGTGCATTGGCTTTACTGCCAGATCAAAAGGAAGAACAGTACACGAAGCCAGTGGTGCCTTTACCGCAACAACAAGCAGTCTAACAATGGAAGTATTCGCATTAACGCAGGCACTTAACTGGCTGGAATCGCAAGCCTATTCCCATGCGTGAATACTAAGTGACTCAATGAATATGATTTCAGAAAGTCAAAACAGGTGATGTACATAGGGAATGGATGGAATTATTAGAGAGAGCTAAAATGTGGGAAACACTACGAAAACTCACGCTTATTTTTGTCCAAGGACACGCGGGCGTTGAGGGAAACGAACGGGCCGACCAATTAGCTAGCCTCGCCACCACAACAGATGGTCAGTCTATGAACCGAGCAGACATACTCATTGCTCTTTGTGAATCCCCACGAGGATTTTGAGATGAACGAGCTTGAGTCAATATCGAGAATGCGCGGATTGGTAGTGAGAATTGGAATGACCCGTAGAGAACAACTGACAGAGATTTTATTAGAGCAATGAACCAACATAGAAATGGAACAGTCAGCAGTTATAACCTGAGATATTTTGCTACATCGTGCTACGAGTCAAGTTAACTAATACGAGATTGATGTGAGAAGTAGTTTTGTGTGCATAAATATCGTAACATCAGTAACATCACGCAGATCCGCATTCAACACGTACATTTCCTGTTACGTAGTGATATTAGCAATGTAAATGAGTACAAAACGACATTGTAAACACCATGTATAACCACCTAAATAATTAAACATCATCCGGTAGCATATCCTGGACAGAATGTAACAGACATCACATTCATTCACCACTCCTGCCGATCTTGTAACAGACATCACATTCCTTCACCACTCCTGCCGATCTTGTAACAGACATCACATTCCTTCACCGCTCCTGCCGATCTTGTAACAGACATCACATTCCTTCACCACTCCTGCCGATCTTGTAACAGACATCACATTCCTTCACCACTCCTGCCGATCTTGAAGCAATCTACCTGCTCCTGTGGGGAGAGCAGTTAGAGGAGTTAGGGAAGGTAAAGACATCAATGAAGGGAACTGACCATCCCACCTAATAGTACATGAAGAGTTATCCTCATCCCCGACAGCAGGTTGCTGTCACTGGACATACATTTACCTTTACTATTACTTCCTTCTGTACGTGTTATGTTCAGGTAATGTTTCATATCCTGCGTTCATTGTCTTCGTTTCATACCTTTTTTCTCGTTGCCCTGACATCACATCTCCTCCATTATAGTCTTGTCTAGGCTGTTAAGTCGTCTGTTATATCCGAAATATTGTACTTTACTAGAGAATCCCGTATTGAGCCAGGTTTTTAAAAAACTTTCATCTCTCTTAGAATGTTCCTATTGCTAATCTATTTGGCCTATATTATTTTAAGAATTCCTCTGTAATATTTTGTTTCAAATGCTGTAATTTTGTTTCAGTTTCTAACATTATTGGCGCTTGTCCAAGATTCGCATCCATGTATTGCATCTGAAAATATGCAGATTCTCAGAGAAGTTAATTCAATATAAGCTATCATAATTTCTTGTTACATTCAGTAATTTGTCGATGCTTTCTGAATGTTTGTGGTCATTTGCCCAAATATTTCCTGGTGCTTCCTCGACCCTATACCTTCTCATCCGTGTTCATATACACGCATACATTGTATTGATTACACTTGCTCATCCATTTTTAAGTGTCATCCTATACATCTTGTTGATATAGACATCATAACAAATAATGCATAGAGATTTGTACAAACATCGCTGTATTCTCGTCATCATCATCACATGCCGTCTCCGCAACGAAGGTTGGCTGCAACGTATCTCCAACATCTCCCGTCTCTTGTCTTAGAGGTGCACTCTGCTAAACTATAACCAGTCAATCGTGTGATGTTACTCTCCCACTTGTATCTCTGCCTACCTCTTGCTCGTTTCCCTTTGACTTTACCCTCAAGAAAGGTCTTCAATAGGGTGTCACGTCTTTTAATGTGTCCAAAGTATTTTATTTGCCTGATCTTTATTTCTCTTAGTAAATCCTTCTTCATATTAAGTGTTTTTATTATCTCTTTATTTGTTTTCTTCTTATTCAATGATATTCTTCTATATACCCACATCTCAAAAGCATCAATTGTGTATTCTAATTATTTATTTAGTGTCCATGTTTCTGGGCCATACATTAATATGGAATAGATGTAGCATTTTATAATTCTCATTTTTAATTTATTTGTAATTTGTTTAGATATTAATAATTTCCTCATGTCATTGAAGGTACTTTTAGCTATTCCTATTCTCCTTTTAACTTCTGTTTCACATCTGCCATCATTTGTGATTATGTGTCCAAGATATTGATCATGTTTTACTACAGGGTGTCTATAGACTTGTACAAACATCGCTGTATTCTAAAGGGTGTCTATAGACTTGTACAAACATTTTCCTTGTAGGGCCTACACCAAACACATTTTGGAATTTGAAATATTTTCCTACAAATTTGAGAAAAAAAATAATCCTGTTTTTTAATGGTATATTTTGATGCTGCGCATATTTTTTAACATGGAAAAAGGAGGGAGGGTGGTGGTGTTAAAATTTGTCAATGATTAAACATGGCGGGTTTCTGAAATCTTGACATTTGTTGACAAGGCGGAGAGGTGGGAGAAGTGACTAAATAATGACAAAATAATGTTGTAACAGCTGCATATTGTTTATTTTTCAGTTGAATGGAATGACCGAGAGCTGTTAATGCCGATGATTGAAACAGCTATCTATCCTGATGATTCTAACAGCTGTTAATGCCTATGATTGAAACAGCTATCTATCCTGATGATTCTAACAGCTGTTAATGCCGATGATTTAAACAGATGTTTATACCGATGATTGAAACGGATGTTTATGCACATTAAGTTTAATGAACTTTATTTTGTACTCTAGAGCAGGTCAATCTTAATTACAATTTGGACATTGTTTCGTAAAGATTGCACATTCCATTACCAGTGACTAACTGAACAGTGTGTCATCTTGCTTAAAGACCAGTAGAATTGCTCGCTTATGAGTGGGCCCCTTCTTGAACAATACACCATATTTTAAAAATATTAGTGACCGCTAATAGGGTTCAATCAATCAATAAACCCATAACCCTTCAGGGTCGTAGGGGTACCACATTGGATGCTTCAGCACACAGAGTCCTCCAGCGAATTCTATCGTCAGCGATGCGGATGAGTGTGGAAATATCTAGCCCTGTCCATTCCTTGATGTTGTCTGTCCATGTCTTTATTTGTCCTCCTCTGCTTCTTCCACCCTCGACAGTTCCCTGCAGTATTGTTTTTGACAAGGAATCGTGCCTGCATACATGTCCGAACCATGCTAGTTTTCGTCGTTTCACTATTGAAAGCAATGGCTCCTGGACACATCTCTACTTTATTTCTTACGTAATAGGGTTACCATTATTTGTATACTTAAAACTTGGACC
>CM067298.1:131846226-132096226 GCA_034231615.1 Meghimatium bilineatum
CATTTTCTCTTATATTCAGGATAAAAATTACAGCACCATTTAACATGGTAATTTAACATGCTAATAATACCTTTTGGCTGCTACATTTTTCTCAGTAACTGATCCTAGCTGTACTATAGTCTTTTGCCTAATTTCATATGTGTTCATTCTTGTTCTTGTCCTACATAAATGAGAGCTTCGTGGTACTGGTTTTATTAAAATTATCATAAGAAAATATATACCGTATGGATGGGAGGCGCGACTCGTACTGAAGATTGGTGATTTCAGAGTGAAATAAATTAGAATAATCAGAGTAAAGTAGCAACAACAACAAAAATTTTTTTAATAAAAAGAAGTAAACTCGTCTTTAACAGTCAAAGGGAAGGGCGAGTAAACTCGTGCATTGCAGCTAAAGAGTTAATCCTTAACAAGTAATCCCAACTTCGGTTTATCTCGCCACATCTGCATCATCAGTCTTATCTCACCAACATGTACATCTCATCCATATCGTTATATATTAGAAAGATGATTTACTGAGTTGATTCTTCATCAATTATAACAGGTGGGGGCTGCAGTAAAATATTGATACAAATGGCGAAACGAAAACAAAAACCGTAGCGTAATTTTATACATAAAAAGTATACGTTTTGACGAACATGCCTTTATAAAGAACACAAATCAAAGTTAGTAGCTAAATATTCATGGAAACAACACTTATAAAAGTTAATTTAAATGTTCGTGAATATTATTCCACGCTTTCTATCATGTTTTCTTGTTTTGAAAAAGGTATGCTAGTCGAAACGTTAACTGTGCTTTTGCTTTTAGTTATGTTCAAAACTAGACTGCATAGTGTTTCACTGTTCACCGATGGTATCAGGAAATCTTTCCTGCTAGAGTGCCGGCACATCAGTGCCTGGGTCGCGACAAGGAATCTGTGTCCACCAATTGTGAATGTCCAAGTAGGTCCTGGTGTCATTGGTTGTGTGTAGCTTCTCACACAATTTACACTGCCAATCAGGAAAGTCTGTTATACCAACGTAGCTGTCAATAGGAAAATAGATTACACATATAAATCAATAAAATGTATATAACATTTGTAGACTGTTAATACAAAAATTGGGCACAAGTGTCTTTCGACAATTACGATTTACTTCTACTTTATGAAATGAAGTTTCAAGTTATGTCTTGACCATGAATCTGTAGATGGCTAATAAGCCATATGTTGGCTGCAAATGTTCTTGGACATGGTAATGTCAAGCCTGGTTTGGTATGTTCAATATTGATGATGTTTGATATGGCGCTCTTTTTTCTAGCTAGTTTCCACTCTTGAGTTGCTGCATTTCTTATGTTCCCCACATAGATTCTACACATTTTTCACCGTAGAATATTTGTTTCTTGCAACGTCTTTGCATGTATCGTAGTTTTTGTTCAATTATTTCGGTGATGTCTTTAACGAATCCAAGTATGACTTTTTTGGCCACATTCAGAACATATAGCCTTCTGCATCTGACCACATAGAAGTACATTGGAGTTCGATGATTTGGAAAATATATCACATGACCTGCCATCAAATATATGGCTACATAAGAATAGCCCCCATGCAAGGGATACCAGTTCTACAAAAGACAGTGGCATTCGAAATTTGGTCTGTCATCTGATATTCACCGCCTTTCAAAAACAAATAGCGTAGACATGATTGAGATTGTAAGTCTATATACGTCCATGTTTTACTACAATTCTACAAGTACTGAACTACAGCTGCAGACTGGTCACGTCTAAGCCACACACATTCAATAATTTGTACTTACTGCGCAAAACTGAAATCTAACAGGCAAAGCCCCCAGAAGGGTAATGAAGATTCACTAATCACTGGAGACACACATAATAATACACAAATCGACGTTTCGGCCAAAAGGCCTTTATCAAAACAACGTGCAGAACATAAAACTACAAATAAGAACAACACCACAGACGAGTTAACTGTAATGTGGAAATTTTTTACAAAAATAAAGCAAATGCTAAATACATGTATCTGTGGTCCAGCAGATAAGCACGTACTGATGATACGTATCGTTGACCATGTATATAAACACATAATAAGAATAGATGCTATGGTATTGGTATGTGGAAGATCTGACAGTTTCACCGGTGGACCAGCACACCCACCAACTTGCAATATTTATTCTCCAGCATAGGACATGCACTTCTTGAGTACAATCATGTTTGTATACCCTATGAGTACGTTTCTTCGGAGCACGGTATGTCGCTTAGATTGACTCTACTATGAGGAACAACTCTGGAAAATCCAAGACTCCCCTTAAATTTCCTTAAAGAGTCAACGAGCTATATTACTATATTACATAATACTAGTTTCTCTAATACTTACTTCTGCTTTGTCTTTAACAGTTGCACGTATCTGTCCTTGTCCTTGCCAATATCAAGCAAGTAATCCGCTAGTGCCCCAGGACTTGAGTAGTCGGAAGCGTCAATGAATGAACCAGTAGGAAAATAACCTTTGTAATCTGCGCCTAATGACGAAATATGTTGAAGATTGGATCTACATTTTCTCCTACTCAGTATTCCCCTTGAATTATAACTCAGATCAATATAAATTATATAAAACTCTCACAGTCCAAACTGTATGTGTGTATTCTATGGGTGTATTGTATGGGTGTATTTTGTGGGTGTATTCTATGGGTGTATTCTATGGGTGTATTTTGTGAGTGTATTATATGGAGGTATTCTATAGGCTTTGTGACTTTTTATCATTCAGCAACATGTGGCAGAGTGGAAACCATGAGCTATATTGTCCCTATCAGATATCCGTTCTTGTCAATAGTGTACATATGTGCTCAACGGAATGGATGGAACAACGAATTATGCATTCTCCAATATACAAACTGGCTCTTCAACTGTTGCAGGTAATATGCCTGATTTATTCTTGGCTCTTCCAGGGAATTGTCACGTCCATTACAGAGTTGTTTTTCCAAGAATCTCCATGTGCCACCTGTTTATCTCCGAGGCACCGTGGATACCTATGCCACCTGTTTATCTCCGAGGCACCGTGGATACTGGGGTTTCTTGTTACATAATTAGTTGTCTGATAGACATACTGTAAGTCCTTGAGACGTACTACAAGAGGACAATCTCACGCTATGGACATATCATCTGAGAGGGCTCCGTTTGCTGCATGATTTTTCTTTATTAATAAATGTTCGATGCTTCTATATTATATGATTCGGGGTTTACTATTACATAATGGTTGGTCTAATTAGACAATAGTGAGATTTTCAAATCCTCAACATCTGAGATACAATAGGTGGATTAAGTGATGAAATAATAGGTACAATTTGATGGAATGATAGATGGATTAAGTGATGAAATGATAGGTGGATTAAGTAATGAAATAAGAGGTAGATTTTGATTAATTAATAGGTGGATTAAGTGATAATAGGAAGATTATGATGAAATAGGTGGATTGTGACGAAATAATAGGTATAAAGTGATGAAATAATAGGCGGATTTTGATGAAATAATAGGTGAATTAAGTGATGAAATAATAGGTAGATTTTGATTAAATAATAGGTGAATTAAGTGATGAAATAATAGGTGGATTTTGATGAAATAATAGGTGAATTGTGATGAAATAAAAGGTAGATTTTGATGAAATAATAGGTGAATTAAGTCATGAAATAATAGGTATAGTGACGAAATAATAGGTAGATTTTGATGAAATATAGATTTTGATGAAATAATAGTTGGATTGTGACGAAATAGGTGGATTAAGTGATGAAATAATAGGTGGATTTTGATGCAATAATAGGAGGATTGTGATGAAATAGGTAGATTTTTATAAAATAATATGTGAATTAAGTGATGAAATAATAGATGGATTAAGTGATGAAATAAAAGGTATAGAGTGATGAAATAATAGGTGGATTAACTGACGAAATAAAAGTATATTAAGTGATAAAATAATAGGTAGATATTGATGGAATAGGTGGATTAGGTAACGAAGTAATAGGTATAGTGATGAAATAATAGGTGGATTACGGTTAAATAATAGGTGGATTAGATGATGAAGTAATAGGTGGATTAAGTTATGAAATAATAGGTGGATTAATTGATGAAATAATAGGTGGATTAAGTGATGAAATAATGGGTGGATTAAGTGATGAAATAATATGTGGATTATGTGATGAAATAATAGGTGGATTAAAATGAAATAATAGGTGAATTAAGTGATGAAATAATAGGTGGATTAAGTGATGAAATAATAGGTATAAAGTGATGAAATAATAGGTATAAAGTGATGAAATAATTGGTATAAAGTGATGAAATAATAGGTAAGTGATGAAATAATACGTATAAAGTGATGAAATAATAGGTATAAAGTGATGAAATAATAGGTATAAAGTGATGAAATATTAGGTATAAAGTGTTGAAATAATAGGTCGATTAACTGACGAAATAAAAGTAGATTAAGTGATAAATCAATAGGTAGATTTTGATGAAATGGCGGATTAGGTAACGAAGTAATAGGTATAAAGTGATGAAATAATAGGTGGATTACGGTTAAATATTAGGTGGATTAAGTGATGAAATAATAGTTGGATTAAGTGATGAAATAATAGGTGGATTAAGTGATGACATAATAGGTGGATTAAGTGATTAAATAATAGGTGGATTGTTATGAAATAATAGGTGGATTAAGATGAAATAATAGGTGGATTAAGTGATGAAATAATAGGTGGATTAAGTGATGAAATAATAGATGGATTAAGATGAAAAAATAGGTGGATTAAGTAATGAAATAATAGGTGGATTAAGTGATGAAATAATAGGTGTATTAAGATGAAATAATAGGGGGATTAAGTGATGAAATAAAAGGTAGATTAACTGATGAAATAATAGGTGGATTAAGTGATGAAATAATAGGTGGATTAGATGATGAAGTAATTGGTAGATTAAGTGATAAATTAATAGATTGATTAAGTGATGAAATAAAAGGTGGATTAAGTGATGAATTAGGTGGATTAAGTGATGAAATAAAAGGTGGATTAAGTGATGAATTAGGTGGATTAAGTGATGAAATCAAAGGTGGAGTAAGTGATGAAATAAAAGGTGGATTAAGTGATGAAATAATAGGTGGATTAAGTGATTACATAATAGGTGGATTAAGTGATGAAATAATAGGTAGATTAACTGATGAAATAAAAGGTGGATTAAGTGATGAAAATGCACATGTAAATAATTGAAATACCTCCTCTAACTACTGGCACCACATCGACATCCCCGAATGACTGAAAGAAAACATCGGTAACATAATCTCGGCAGATGGAATTCTCAAAGACCATGTAGAACCTGCAACAGAACGATATTAAAAGTGATAGTGAACACAGGAAGACGCTTAGTGAACAGTCAACAAGAGAAGACACATAGTGAACTCAAGAAGACACTTAGTGAACAGTCAACAAGAGAAGACACATAGTGAACTCAAGAAGACACTTAGTGAACAGTCAACAAGAGAAGACACATAGTGAACTCAAGAAGACACTAAGTGAACAGTCAACAAGAGAAGACACATAGTGAACACCAGAAGACAGTTAGTGAACAGTGAACACGAGAAGACACATAGTGAACACGAGAAGACACATAGTGAACACGAGAAGACACATAGTGAACACGAGAACACACTTATTGAACACGAGAAGACACATAGTGAACACGAGAAGACACTTAGTGAACAGTCAACAAGAGAAGACACATAGTGAACTCAAGAAGACACTTAGTGAACAGTCAACAAGAGAAGACACATAGTGAACTCAAGAAAACACTAAGTGAACAGTCAACAAGAGAAGACACATAGTGAACACCAGAAGACAGTTAGTGAACAGTGAACACGAGAAGACACATAGTGAACACGAGAAGACACTTAGTGAACACGAGAAGACACATAGTGAACATGAGAGGACACATAGTGAACACGAGAACACACTTATTGAACACGAGAAGACACATAGTGAACACGAGAAGACACTTAGTGAACAGTCAACAAGAGAAGACACATAGTGAACACGAGAGGACACATAGTGAACACGAAAAGACACATAGTGAACACGAGAAGACACTTAGTGAACAATGAACACTAGAAGACAAATCTTGAACACAAGAAGACACATAATGAACATGAGAAGGCACATATTGAACAATGATCACGAGAAGACACATAATCAACACAAGAAGGCACATAGTGAACAGTGAACAGGAGAAGACACATAGTGAACACGAGAAGACACATAGTGAACAATGATCACGAGAAGGCACATAGTGAACACGAGAAGACACATAATGAACACGAGAAGGCACATAGTGAACACGAGAAGACACATAGTGAACAATGAACGTGAGAAGGCACATAGTGAACAGGAGAAGGCACATAGTGAACACGAGAAGGCACATAGTGAACACGAGAAGGCACATAGTGAACACGAGAAGGCACATAGTGAACACGAGAAGGCACATAGTGAACACGAGAAGGCACATAGTGAACACGAGAAGGCACATAGTGAACACGAGAAGGCACATAGTGAACACGAGAAGGCACATAGTGAACACGAGAAGGCACATAGTGAACACGAGAAGGCACATAGTGAACACGAGAAGGCACATAGTGAACACGAGAAGGCACATAGTGAACACGAGAAGGCACATAGTGAACACGAGAAGGCACATAGTGAACACGAGAAGGCATATAGTGAACACGAGAAGGCATATAGTGAACACGAGAAGGCATATAGTGAACAGTGAACAGGAGAATCACATAGTCACAACAAGATAAGAGAAACTGACAGAATGATGCAATCACGTCATGCCTGTGTGGACATATGGTTAAGTTCATTATTTGTTATGTTGTCTGCTGCCTTATCTCCTGATGAAGACTTCCTATTCGGAACGTCGTCTACCCCTTTGTTTAATTGGTAGTATGTCGTATTTGGGGAGCTGCGCATGCGCACTGGCTTCGCATATGAATGGTCCTCGGTTCATTACCCAATTGAGGCGGAAATGTTTTTCAGATCGCATTGGCTCCCGGGTCGATCCAGCCTTAAATGGGTACCAGATTAATCCGGGAAATAAAGACTGCGTGGTAGATGAGGTGGCTACTGCCCTCATTTGCAGAGCCACTGAAATGTTAGATCGCTAACATCTCACAGCCCTACGGCATCAATAAATTTTATGGGTTACTTTACTTTACTTTTACTGGTTACTTTACTTTACTTATACTATGTCGTATTAATTATTGGTAACACTTTAACTTATTTTCTCTTGTGTTACCCCAGCCCCTGCATTTCCGGTGCGTTAAGTAGTTTACTATAACTGTTGATTTATCGCTGATGTTATAACCAGTACCGTTCTCTACTTGTGTGTGTGTTATGTTATGCGCTCAACAAAGGTATCTTGCTCGAAACGTCGATTGTGTGAAGTTTTTCCTGTGTATTTTAAGTGATTAGCACAACTCCATTATAATGAGGTTCTAATAATTCTTTGCCATCTGATGACAGCTTCTCTGTAGTTCTACCACATTACGGGTACATAATTATCTTTTATCTGATGACAATTTCTATGTAGTTCTAATGTATGAAAGGTATATTTTACAAACACATTTCAAAAATTTTCATAGATCAACTTGCATAATAGACAGAAAAACACAACTGAGAATCAGTCAGGCAGGCAGGCTTCTTAAATACCGTTAAAGAATTAAGTACAAAACAGGCTAAACAATTGAATATTCAATTAAGAGTGGAATTGGAAAGACAATAAATGAGAGACGGCAGATCCTCTTCTTCTCTTCTCTCGTTCGTTTAAAATATACATATTTCTGTAATTTTGCCTCCTCAATCAACTTCACCGTCCTTTGCAGCACATACAGGTGTCTATAAAGTGTTCCATACAGGTGTCTATAAAGTTTCCCATACAGGAGTCTATAAAGTTTTCCATACAGGTGTCTATAATGTTTTCCATACAAGAGTCTATAAAGTTTTCCATACAGGTGTCTATAATGTTTTCCATACATGAGTCTATAAAGTTTTCCATACAGGTGTCTATAAAGTTTTCCATAAAGGAGTCTATAGAGTTTTGATTCTAGTGTAGTTTCTATGGAACAGTATGTTTGTTTCTAGCAGAGTATCTCAAGAACATTCTTGAAGTATTTGTTCTGCAGTCTGTGATATCTGTCATGTACACACGGGTTTTTACCCATCGGGGTCAGATGCATCCCGCGTAGATGCGGTTTAGTTCAGTCAAGAGAGGCTGAAACTAAGAATGACCAGGTCCTTCTATAATCGAGCAAGACTACAGTCTACCCACGCAAGTACAGGTGCTGAAGACGGAAGCAACCAGCCAAGAGGCACACCACAGCATTAAGGTTGCCACACATATCCGCTTTATGAATAGATGAGAACATGTTACAAATCTACGCCTCACAACAGTACACAACTAACATCACAGTGACATGTGCACGGAAGCTCAAGTCAGATTTCAAACACAATAAACGAGATAGACAAATAAGCACACTTACTTGTACATCTTTGATAGCATCGGAAAGCAATCTTTATTTTCCACTTTTTTATGTTTCGTACTGTCCCAATCTATGGGACCAGCTGGAGTACATTGCTTTGTCCCACATGGTCCAAAAATATCAACATCAATTCTATACAACAAAATAAAATATAACAATTTGTTTTCCCAATGAAGAATTGTGTTTTCGTGAGTTTTAGTTTTTTAATTCTTCGATAAAATTGTATTTAACCATAAGGTGAAAAAAAGTATTTTTCCTGTTTTTTGTGTGTACGCTAATCTCATTGATATTAGTGTTACTATTTGTGAGCAATATTAGTGTTACTATTTGTGAGCAATATTAGTGTTACTATTTGTGAGCTATATTAGTGTTACTATTTGTGAGCTATATTAGTGTTACTATTTGTGAGCTATATTAGTGTTACTATTTGTGAGCAATATTAGTGTTACTATTTGTGAGCTATATTAGTGTTACTATTTGTGAGCTATATTAGTGTTACTATTTGTGCGCTGAATTAGTGTTACTATTTGTGAGCAATATTAGTGTTACTATTTGTGAGCAATATTAGTGTTACTATTTGTGAGCAATATTAGTGTTACTATTTGTGAGCTATATTAGTGTTACTATTTGTGAGCAATATTAGTGTTACTATTTGTGAGCAATATTAGTGTTACTATTTGTGAGCAATATTAGTGTTACTATTTGTGAGCAATATTAGTGTTACTATGTGTGAGCAATATTAGTGTTACTATTTGTGAGCAATATTAGTGTTACTATTTGTGAGCAATATTAGTGTTACTATTTGTGAGCAATATTAGTGTTACTATTTGTGAGCAATATTAGTGTTACTATTTGTGAGCAATATTAGTTACCAGTAACAATCAGCATCATCATCAAGTTGCCGATCATATTTCTCCATGTACATCGATCTCACATATATCTCATCATCTCTATAGGTGTCATCAATCGAAGCCATTTAGTCAAACTGTCCAATATCTTTTCTCTAGGTCTTCCCCTTGATCTTTTCCCTTCTATCTTTCCTGTTGTCACTACATTCTTAATGCCTTCTCTTCTCATTATGTGCCCAATAAATGTTGACTGTTTTTTTCTTATATTATCAATAATGCATCTTTTCACATCCATCCTTCTAAGACATTCTTCATAAGTAATCTTTGCTGTCCAAGGAATGCGTAACATTCTTCGAATAAACCACATTTCCGCTGCCTCCAATGATTTTTGTGATTTCTTATTTAATGTCCATGCTTCACTTCCATAGAGTAGTACTGGTTCAATGTAGCATTTGAGAGCACGTTTTCTAGTATCCATTGATATGGAATTGTTGCACAGGATATTTTTCATTTTATGGAATGCTGCTTTTTCTTGTCCTATTCTGCATATAATTTCAGTCTTGCATTTACCATCTGAAGTTATTAATGTTCCTAAATATTTGAAACTATTCACCTGTTTTTAGTTTTTCTCATTTAATACTATTTACTATTTGGCGGGATACTATTTCCTGATGTTACCATTGACTCTGTCTTTTTTATGTTTAAACTAAGACCTTTTTTCTTTTCACTATCTATCACCGTCTTGTTTAACAGATCTTAGAGATGTTCTTGGCTTCCTGCTATCAACATTGTATCATCTGCATATCGTAGATTATTGATATTGTGTTCTCCTATTTTAATGCCTGGTATATTTGTAATTGATCTGAAGATATTCTCGCTGTAAAGAGAAAATAAATCTGATGAAAATACGCATCCTTGGCGTACACCTTGTTTTATTTGTGTCCAGTAACAATAACACATCATTATTAGCTGTATTAGTTACCAGTAACTATATTACATTATCATAGTTGTTATCATTTTTTAGTTTAGTTTTGTTACTGAGGAACTCTCTGACTAATCTGATATCCTCAGACAGATTGTTACTGCGACACCCTATACGTGTCGAATATCCGCTTGACATATTATTACTGCGAGATCATAAACATTTCTCGGATTTTCTCTGACAGATTGTTACGGCGACACCCTCCCCCTTATCGGATATCCTCTGACAGTATTGTTACTGCGATACTCTCCACCTTCACATTGCTGGATACCTTCTGACAGTTGTAAGATGTCCTGAACTTACACCAATAAAGTGAGTGCTTAATTCTACATACAATTTTCATTCTCTTACGATATCAAACAACAATATAACAATTACACAGACCGTCAAAATTAAAGGCATGTGAACATGTTTCTGAAGCAAAAAATTGAGCCATTCTATCAAGTTTCTGAAGCAAAACTTAGAGCCATTTTATCAAGTTTCTGAACATAAAATTAGAGCCATTTTATCAAGTTTCTGAACCAAAAAATAGAGCCATTTTATCAAGTTTCTGAACCTAAAATTAGAGCCATTTTATCAAGTTTCTGAACCAAAAAATAGAGCCATTTTATCAAGTTTCTGAACCTAAAATTAGAGCCATTTTATCAAGTTTCTGAACCAAAAAATAGAGCCATTTTATCAAGTTTCTGAACCAAAAAATAGAGCCATTTTATCAAGTTTCTGAACCAAAAAATAGAGCCATTTTATCAAGTTTATGAACCAAAAAATAGAGCCATTTTATCAAGTTTCTGAACCAAAAAATAGAGCCATTCTATCAAGTTTCTGAACCTAAAATTAGAGCCATTTTATCAAGTTTCTGAACCAAAAAATAGAGCCATTTTATCAAGTTTCTGAACCTAAAATTAGAGCCATTTTATCAAGTTTCTGAACCAAAAAATAGAGCCATTTTATCAAGTTTCTGAACCAAAAAATAGAGCCATTTTATCAAGTTTCTGAACCAAAAAATAGAGCCATTTTATCAAGTTTCTGAACCAAAAATCAAATTTTAAAACATGTATGTCCACTTGAAGGAAATTATCTTGGATTATGTGGACATATATTTAGTTCATATATTGTTGTATCTATTTCCCCTTGTCACTTGTGCCACTAATCGTTGCGGTGTGAAGTTGGTGCTACCAGTCTTTGCCCATTAACCATGGTTACCCAGTGTCTCGTTAATGTTTTTTTTATTATTCTAGTTTTTGGTCTTCCTCGTACATTGTAACGTGATCTTCTGCTCTTGTTTGCACGAAGAGCTGGTTAAGTTGGTTCCAATCTCATGATGTAGACAAACCATCTGGTTTACTTACTCTCGATATAGTTTTGACTTGAGATGGTCTTTATTTCATTCCTGATCATTTATAGACTTCGTTTTGTTTTATTATTTGGAGAATTAATGTCAAAATTTAATAAATGACATCATTGATGGAGTTTGAACATACTTTTACAATGATGTCGAAGAATTTAGCATGAACATGAAGTATGATGACATACGTACATCTCAGTATGTTCTGAAGTGAGTAGTCGTACATCAAGTTCTTAACTCTTGCAGTTTTATTCAGGAGACAGAATTACAGATACAGACATGTTTCAGATGAACGAAAGAAGATATATTAATTTGCGTGGTTACTTCCCTTATATTATTGTCATCTATGCTATTTTAATTCTTTGCCATGTCCAAAAATTTACTATTCAACCCGGTGATTAAATCTATCCATGTTATGTATTACATTTATCAACCCGGTTATCAAATCTCTCCCTACCATGTATCACATTTATTCTAAAGACAAATATTACAATTTAATAGAAAAATATTCTCATTTGATCAGCGTGAAAGGCTTTCAAATTGTAAAGTGACTTGCCAATAGTTTAATAACTTTGACAATTGCTTAGGGTTTTTAATATAACGGAGTGTTTCCACTCTCCTGTTTTAAAGAACCTCACACCCATATATTGTATTACCTACAAGCTGTAAGCAGAAGAATGTGCGTACCCAATGTATATCTTATCACAGACAAGACCATTATTTGCTTCTCATTTTTCTCGCGTGCTTTTGAGTTATTACTCAAATATTAATATTTATAGACTGTATATACTCGTACTTTTAAAAATGACTGCAGACTGATAGAATTGTATATTACATTTTTTTTATTTTGTAAGATGTATAATCAAATTTAAATTTGTAAAGAATGCTTACACTGCTTATGTGGACTTCTCCTTAGTGGATGTAAGGAATGCTTACACTGCTTATATGGACTTCTCGCTACTGAATGTAAAGAATGCTTACACTGCTTATGTGGACTTCTCGCTAGTGAATGTAAAGAATGTTTACACTGCTTATGTGGACTTCTCGCTACTGAATGTAAAGAATGCTTACACTGCTTATGTGGACTTCTCGCTACTGAATGTAAAGAATGCTTACACTGCTTATGTGGACTTCTCGCTACTGAATGTAAAGAATGCTTACACTGCTTATGTGGACTTCTCGCTACTGAATGTAAAGAATGCTTACACTGCTTATGTGGACTTCTCGCTACTGAATGTAAAGAATGCTTACACTGCTTATGTGGACTTCTCCTTACTGGATGTAAGGAATGCTTACACTGCTTATGTGGACTTCTTACTAAATGTAAAGAATGCTCAACCTGCTTATGTGGACTTCTCGCTAGTGGATGTATTCCAAATGAAATTCAGAATATAATAATATACATTATTTGCTAAATTTGTATTTAGTATGATTTATTTATATAATACACAATATTCTGTTCCAAAAAACAAGAATCTGACCTTTTCTTCTGACTACAAACATGGCATTTGCATTAAATATTACTTACTTTTCAGCCATTTTTTTCACAAAGTCCAGGCTTTTAGAACGAATCTCACAGTACGCCGTGAAGAATGCTACACTTTTGGTTTTACCCGCGTAAATGGTATCTGTGGACAATCACATGCACAATGTAACAACAATACCAGACTCGAATTAAGACAACAGTTTTAATGTGTACAATACCAGATTCAAAGTGGAGGACACTAGCCTGAAGGAAGACAAGACGAAATTTCAAAGTGGATGACATATGTCTCAAGGTTGACCAGACGGTGCTCACAGTGAATAACATCGGCCTCAGGGTTGACCAGTAAGAGCTCAATGTGGATGTCACCAGCCTCAATGTTGACCAGACGGAGCTCAAAGTAGATACCAGTAGCTTCAAAGTTGACAAAGTGAGGCTCAGGTGGACAATCGTCATCATGAGGTGCCGTGCAGGCTGAAGTAGGCGATCATGGACCTCCAAAGGTGGACAATAACAGCCTCAATAATGTGCTTTCTAGTATTTGTGTACACTTCTTTCTTTTTATATTAGTCCCATTGATCAATATTCCTCTAAGAACGTTTTTTTTGTGTGGGGGGGGGATGGGGGGTCTCGTTATTGATATGTTTTCTTTCTTGTTATATTTATGTTGATATTACTTTGGCTGTTTCCTTACTTTAGGTCACATGTGGGCAACCTATGTTGGTCAGCAGCTGGATTGGGCTTAAAGGCAGATGACTATACCATTGTACATCAACATGATGGTAGTATAAAAGGTTTAACGGGCCAAATTTAGCCCTCGTTCTGTATGTATCCCACAGGTAAAGCGTGAAACAAGGTAATGAAGTTTTGCTAATAACACGAAACATATATAGGCACACACACACAATGACGTTTCGAACGAAAGGCCTTTATCATGGATAACATACATATATATATAAAAAACGACAAGTAGGGACGATACAACTTGCGTTCACATCTCTAGTGAAATGGCCGGAAGATTAGCAATTAGGTCAGAGGAAACACGAACATGAAATATACATAAATGTATCCCATCACCTCATTATGTGACATCATTACGATAGTTTCTCCTGGTATCTAGACAATCAGCATTAATATGTTTAGCTATCAATTGGCGTATCAATAAACTATTATTGATTAGTGTTTGAGATCTTGTACATCCAATTTTGATATGTATTTTTATATATAGTAACGTTTGTTGACTTGAGTTCAGCATTGTTTATGTAATGTGGGGCATGGTGTTTTTTTCTGGTGTAGTGTAGTGTGAAATGTGTTTTGTGAAAGGTGTAGTGTTTTGTGAAAGGTGTTTTTAGTATAGTGTAGTGTGAAATGTGTTTTTTTTATGCTGTAGTTTAGTGTGCAGCTTTATGAAAGCAGTTTAATGAATGTATGTGTGAGGATAAGCCATTTTACCAGATATTTGGAGTGCTTATTGATTATGTATGTATAAAAAACATCAAGACAACCCAGTTATACCTCTATTGATGTTACACATAGCGAATCTTAGCAGCACACATGGGAAGAATTAGATATTATTCCAGCATACATGGGAAGAATTAGATATTATACAGCACACATGGGAAGAATTAGATATTATACCAGAACACATGAGAAGAATTAGATATTATACCAGCACACATGGGAAGAACTAGATAGTATACCAGCACACATGGGAAGAATTAGATATTATACCAGCACACATGGAAAGAATTAGATATTATACCAGAACACATGGGAAGAATTAGATATTATACCAGAACACATGGGAAGAATTAGATATTAGAAAGAACACAGTAGACGCATTTTGTGCATTTCTAAAAAACATGTTCAAAGTATTGGGATAGATAAACTACAGGGCAGGACAAATCAACAATTAATTCATTGAACAAGACAAATCAACAATTAATGCATTGAACAAGACAAATCAACAATAAATGCACTGAACAAGACAAATCAACAATAAATGCATTGAACAAGACAAATCAACAATAAATGCATCTTGAGGAAGAGAGATTGTGTGTACTTTCCTATCTACGTTGCATGTCTCTTACAGAAAGCTGTCCTCACTGCAAGTATCGGTTCTGTGCAAATTATTTTATAATGGAAGAATTGAGAAAAATACACTATACAATGGGAGAATTAAGCAAAATACACTAAAGGCCCCTACATTGGGAGAATTTAGTACAATGTATCACAGAATGGGAGAATTTAACAAGACACGCCATCCAATGGGAGAATTGAGTAAAATGTATCATATAGGAATGGAGAATTTATTAAGATACATCGTACAATAGGAGAACTGAGTGAAACATATAAGACAATAGAACAATAGACAACAATCATATGTTATTTACCGAGATCTTTATATGATGTCAAATATTTCTCAACCAATCTCCCGAATGGTGTCGGGATATCAGAGTCCATTCTATAGCTCATGGTCCAGTTAAAGCGATCTTTGTATCCTGTTTTATTGAGAAACACGAAGTAGCTGAATCTGGATGGCGCTTCCATGGTTCTAAAGACCCAACTGACAGTTGGGTTTTGTGAGAGAGAATACGGCAAGATTAAACGTTGTTGTATGCTTGACATAATGTTGTATATATGATTTATTGTTGTACATATGCTTACTGTTGTATACATATGATATATTGTTGAACATATGAGATAACGTCGTGTGTATGTCATTGTAGCAGTGCTTGGATTCCATATAAACAATTTATGCATAGCTTACAAATTTAAATATGATTACTTAATGGATGTGTCGGGCCATTGGCGCAAATAAAACGGCGACACAGAGCATTTCCATTCTTAAGACTACATCCTGCTGGAGATCTACATGATCCTGCAACACGGGACATCGGGCGGGAGTTTGAGAATGTACGCTGAAGATGATGAAGAAGAAGAAATCTGAATATATTTCTTACATCATACAAGTAAGAGAAGACATCAAACAGCAATATGTCTGCAAGTAAGAGAAGACATCAAACAGCAATATGTCTGTAAGTAAGAGAAGACATCAAACAGCAATATGTCTGCAAGTAAGAGAAGACACCAAACAGCAATATGTCTGCAAGTAAGAGAAGACATCAAACAGCAATATGTCTGCACGTAAGAGAAGACATCAAACAGCAATATGTCTGCAAGTAAGAGAAGACATCAAACAGCAATATGTCTGCAAGTAAGAAAAGACATCAAACAGCAATATGTCTGCAAGTAAGAGAAGACATCAAACAGCAATATGTCTGCAAATAAGAGAAGACATCAAACAGCAATATGTCTGCAAGTAAGAGAAGACATCAAACAGCAATATGTCTGCAAGTAAGAGAAGACATCAAACAGCAATATGTCTGCAAGTAAGAGAAAACATCAATCAGCAATATGTCTGCAAGTAAGAGAAGACATCAAACAGCAATATGTCTGTAAGTAAGAGAAGACACCAAACAGCAATATGTCTGTAAGTAAGAGAAGACATCAAACAGCAATATGTCTGTAAGTAAGAGAAGACATCAAACAGCAATATGTCTGTAAGTAAGAGAAGACATCAAACAGCAATATGTCTGTAAGTAAGAGAAGACATCAAACAGCAATATGTCTGCAAGTAAGAGAAGACATCAAACAGCAATATGTCTGCAAGTAAGAGAAGACATCAAACAGCAATATGTCTGCAAGTAAGAAAAGACATCAAACAGCAATATGTCTGCAAGTAAGAGAAGACATCAAACAGCAATATGTCTGCAAGTAAGAGAAGACACCAAACAGCAATATGTCTGCAAGTAAGAGAAGACATCAAACATCAATATGTCTGCAAGTAAGAGAATACATCAAACATCAATATGTCTGCAAGTAAGAGAAGACATCAAACAGCAATATGTCTGCAAGTAAGAGAAGACATCAAACAGCAATATGTCTCTACAATAATAGTAAGAAAACAATGGACGTATATCGGACATGTGTTTAGAATGAATGACAACAGACTGCCACTCACTACTAGCATTACAATGGGTACCAGATGCAAAAGAAAAAGAAGAAGATCAAGAGAGACTATTCGCAAAACAGCCATCAAAGAGGGTATGACTATGGATCTGAACAACATACAGGAATTACACATAGTAGCATCAACCTGGAAAGTTCTGGTTTCTGTCTTATGTTCGGCGTTGAAGGAACATGGATGGATAGGAATTTCTTACACAATAACAAAATATATAAAATTATATCAGTCTGCAGTTATTTTGACATTGTATAAATCTTGTCAATATTAATATCTGAGTAATACCTTGAGAGCGCGGAGGAAAAATGAAAAACGAAAAAGTGTGTTTCACATTCCATGACAAGTTATCGTATTTTGTAAGCATATATTTTCCGGCTTATAATTATGACGTAATGTATATACAGGTTTCTTCTTGTTCTTCTTCTGCGTTCGTTCTCAAACTCCTGCAGATTAGCAGGATGTAGTCCGGAGAACGGAATGCGTTGTGCCATGGTTTACATCATTGCTGCGATATCTTCGCCTTTCGGCCTGACACATCTGACTTCAGCATGGCTTTGGGTCACTGACCCTATATGGGATGGCACAGCCAACTCCATCCCATAACCTCCGTATTCGCCTTTTACGACATTCGTGGAAGGTAAACAGTATTTTTATTCATTGCTCCCCTTTCGGGCCCCGTCAACACACGGGCGACATAAAGGTTTAAGATTTCTTCAAAACAAGAGAGCTGATATGTTAAGTTGTAGAATCGTTGTAAGCAATTTGAAATACGTCATTAGTGACACAGTTATATCATCGTCTTTGTGTATGGAGCCCATCAGAACGTTAGACAAAAGGAGAGAGATAATATACTTGTGATGTGGCAGATTTATGATTCTTAAATCTCTTAGTGGCAGGAATTTCACAGAAAATGTGAGGTACTTTATCCATTAAAATGTAATATTTGTCAATATAATAAATTTGGTGTATGACTGCGAGGTTATAATTCTGGTCTCAGAACTGACAGGGCATGGGTTCGGCACTCGTTTGGAATGTACTTTTTCCCCCAGACAATAGAAAGTTCGTTACATAAGTATATTGTAAGAAAAATGTCATGCATAGATAAAGTATTTATTTTGTATGTGTGATTCATGTTTTATGAGTGCTTTATGTTTTATGAGTGCTTTATGTTTTATGAGTGCTTTATGTTTTATGAGTGCTTTATGTTTTATGAGTGCTTTATGTTTTATGAGTGTCTCATGTTGTATGAGTGATTTATATTGGACAAGTGATTGCAGTGTCTTATGGATAAAGATAATTTGTTCAAGTTATTGAAATATAGAAGGAGATATGCTGAAGTCGGATGTGTCAGATCGAAAAACGCAGATGTCGCAGCAAATCTGTAAACCATGAAACAGTGCATTCCATTCTCCGGACTACATCCTGCTAATCTGCAGGAGTTTGAGAATGAATGAAATGGAGAGGGGGGAGATATCGACGAATATAATGCTTATATTTATCTGTGATGAACTCTAAAGGGTAATGTGGTCAGCAGTACCCCTACTGTTATTCTGGTAAACACTTTCTGATGCTCGAGTTTAGAGTAGTGAATTCTTAAAACAATTTCTTCTAGCTGTAAACTGTCCCCACCCCCCGAAGCAAAGAAAGTGCACCTAATTATGTCTTCTATTTTTGCTAAACGTTAACATACTGGGATGTATTTCACACAAAAGTATATATTTGACGTAATAATGGAATACATGTTGTAATATCTGTTTATATATGACGCAATACTCGTGTATATATTATGTAAAAATCGTATCGTTTGACATAATAATCGTGTATATATGACGTAATAATCGATTACATGTTGTAATAATCGTATATATGGAATGTAACAATCGTGTTATCTAACGATAAAATCATTTATATCTGACGTAATAGTAGTGTTTATATGACGTAATAATCGTGTTACTGACGTAATAAGTGTGTTATCTTATGTGAAAATCGTGTTATCTGACGAAAAACTCGTGTAATAATCGTGTTTCTGACATAACAATCGTTTTATCTGACCAAAAAATAATCGTGTTATGTGACGTAAAAATTCATTTATATCTGACGTAATAGTAGTGTTTATCTGACGTAAGAATCATGTTATCTGACAAAATCACCGTTTATATCTGACGAAATATTCGTGTATATCTGACGTAATAATTGTGTATATCTAACGCAATCATTGAGTAGGTCTGTATCTGACGTAATGGCCATGTATATCTAAAGTAATAATCGTGTATATGTGACGTTGTAATTGTGCATATATGGCGTACCAATGGCGTGTATCTGGACTAATAATCGCGTACTTATAAAGAAATACACTAATTTTCTTTCAATGATTTACTTCAAATTTTGACAGATTTGAAACAGAATAATTTAGACGACTTACTATTGGCCTGGCTTTCTCTGAAAATCTGGCAGCTTATCCGCCTTGACCAGCTTGTCTGCCATGAATATAACAGCATCTGACTGATTGTGGTTGGTTGTCATATTACACTTGCTGTACTCACACTGATCACGGGACAAGGGAAGGGCATGTATGATTGGTTATTATATTATATTATTATATTATGATAAAAAATAATTAGATAGAAAGTTTCAGCATCCTTGAATATCTCGAGTCAACCATTAATACCTCGGTAGGTATAGGTCGCAGGTGCTTTCTGTTGTGTTGTATGGTTGTGAGAGTTGGACACTCACTGCGGACATGGAGAGAAGATTACAGGCTTTCGAGTATAAATGCTACAGAAGAATTCTACGAATTTCCTATAGGGAACATAAGACCAATGTGTACGTAAGAAATAAAGTAGAGATGTGTGCAGGTGTCCAGGAGCCATTGCTTTCAATAGTGAAACGACGAAAACTAGCATGGTTCGGACATGTATGCAGGCACGATTCCTTGTCAAAAACAATACTGCAGGGAACTGTCGAGGGTGGAAGAAGCAGAGGAGGACAAATAAAGACATGGACAGACAACATCAAGGAATGGACAGGGCTAGATATTTCCACACTCATCCGCATCGCTGACGATAGAATTCACTGGAGGACTCTGTGTGCTGAAGCATCCAATGTGGTACCCCTATGACCCTGAAGGGTTATGGGTTTATTAATTAAAAATAATACCTCGGTAGATTGTTCAGCAAGGCTCAGAAAGTGATTACCAATGGCCATACACACAAAAAAAACATCACAGATGAAAAATCTAAGCCATGGGGAAAACATCAAAAAAGTTACAAATATATTTTTTTCAGCGGCAACATATTGTTGTCAGACGTTGGCAATGACGTCTGCAATGGAGAAGAAAATATCGACATTCGAAATAAAATGTTATAGAAAGGTCGTACGAATATCATGGATAGAAAAAGAATCAACGCAGTCGTCTTCAAAGATCTGAACATAAAAGAGGACTGGATCCTCAAAACTATCAAAAACTCAAACAAGCAAATGGACATATGAAAAGACACAATGGTTTTCAAAGATTAATCATGGAGGGAAAAGTTACAGGAAAGAGAACAAGAGGCAGACTAAAGACTACGATGTACACAGGATATCGAAGACCTTCGTAACATGACATTGAAAGAGGCTGGGAAATTTGCACAGAAACCAAAGGTTTACAGAAATGCAGTGAAGACAAAGTTCTGTAAAGAACATGTCAAATAGCTAGAGATAGATTTCATAGCTAGAGATAGATTTCATAGCTAGAGATAGATTTCATAGCTAGAGATAGATTTCATGTCCTATATTGTATCATATTGTATTGTATCGCCGTGTTTTAGTGGCGTTGTGCTGTGTCACATCGCGTTGTATCCTATCTGAATACTTTATGCGAAACTAGAAACCAGGGTCATGAAGTTGTGCTAATCATTGGAAGCGCATATAAAAACACTAGAAAATCGACGTTTCGATTAAAGATGCCTAATTCAAGAACACATTCACAACATAACAATACGAGTAAGAACAGCAATCATTAAGAGTGATATTTAGCACTGTCAGACATATGTAGAGCGTAGACAGCGCCGCTCTTACTCATCGTATTGTTACGTTTTTAATGTGTTTTTGATAAAGATCATTTCGTCCAAACGCCAATTTTCTTGTGTTTATTATCTCTTATTATGTCTGTAGTGATTATCAAAAATTGCATTTCCCTGTTTGATAAATTCCCTTCCTGGATTTCAGTTTTGTTGCAGTCATTATCCGTTATCTATTACATATTAGGTGTGTTAACAGCGTGTTATCTATTGCACTGCGTAGCGCACTGATTAGCGAACTGGCTTAGTATATGAGTGGCCCTGCGTTCATTCCCCAGTTGAGGCGGAAATGTTTTGCAGCCTTAAATGGATATTGTTCTTGTATTGTGCACTGGCTTCACATATGAGTGGTCCTGTGTTCATTCCTCAGTTGAGGCGGAAAAATGTTCTTCAGATCGCAATGGTTCCCGGCTCGATCCAACCTTAAATGGGTAACGGATTAATGCGAGGGAAAGGAGCTGGCTACCGCCCTCATTTGCAGAGCCACTGAAATGTGAGATCGCTGACATCTCACACAACTACGGCATTAATAAATGCTAAGGGTTACTTTACTTTACTATCATGTAAAGTAAATCTACTAGGATGTATTATCATTTACTATCATTTAAAGTAAATCTACTAGGATGTATTATCATTTACTATCATGTAAAGTAAATCTACTAGGATGTATTATCATTTACTATCATGTAAAGTAAATCTACTAGGATGTATTATCATTTACTATCATGTAAAGTAAATCTACTAGGATGTATTATCATTTACTATCATGTAAAGTAAATCTACTAGGATGTATTATCATTTACTATCATATTATATCATGTCCATGATGTACTACATTGTAAGAGCATTGATTACATAGCTCTATGAGTCTTCCACATTCCGCCCGTGACTACTGAACTAGATGACTCAAGCTTGGAAGTACGCAGAGACATGGATCCAATTAGATGCAGGATCTGTTGTTTGTGGAATGGCTGCCCACTTTCACTCCCCCCCCCCCCCCCCCAGTACAATAGACAACTAGCGGAGATTGTCTGGAGCCATGTCTCGCTGGCGAAGTCGTCCGTTGATTTCAATATATAAGTTTTCTATGGGGTTCATATCTGATGACATGGCTGGCCAAGGAATGATCTCGACGTTGTTTTAAGCGAGGAACTGGCTGATGAATTGTGCCACTTGAGGTTGAGTCTTATCATGCTTCAAAACCGACCCTCGTGCAGCCTCATTGTGAGGACACGATGAAGAACAATTTCAGCGACATATCTTTCGGCATTTAGGCGTCCCTAAATTGTCACTAAGTCACTTCTTCCCATAAAGTTGATCGCCCGAACACTACCACCACCATGTTAGTGCCCAACCACAGTTCCAATTAGTGCCCAAACATAGTCCCAATTAGTGCCCGACCACAGTCCTAATTAGTACCCAACCACAATCCCAATTAGTGCCCGACCACAGTCCCAATTAGTGCCCAACCACAGCCCCAACTAGTGCCCAACCATAGTCCCAATTAGTGCCCAACCACAGCCCCAATTAGTGCCCAACCATAGTCCTATTTAACACTTTTCAAATTCAAATCTTTAGTTTATATTGCTAAATTTTACCTGCGGAATACGCTCTGTTTTCAATCCAGCAAAATAATGGAGCATAACTGCAACATAAAAAATTAAAAGAGTTACACACCTTTGAAAAATCCACAGAGGACATGGCTTTGAGTTCGTTAGTTGGATCCCAAACGGATATGTTCTTGAACGGAACAGAACCAACCGGTTTCTTCACCAAATAGCTAAACAGGAAACATAAGGAGAAGCAGGATTACATTTATCACAGTTTCATATCACACAGTGGTACGTTTAAATCTAAGTCAACTATCAATCACTGACTGCATATGACAGATCCATGTTGAAATTGTCACATTTGTATTAAGTTACAGAATTGTACAAATTTAAAAATGTCACATCTTTGTTAAGTTATAGAATTCTAGGCCTACAATTCTAGAAAGTGTTACATCATTTTTACAAGTCACACAGACTTGTACACATCTAGATGGTGTCACGTTTTGGTGAACTTACCGGCACAAATGAAGTCCTACAGTGTTATATAACATCGTTTTTAACTTGTGGATGCGGGTCTTGGATAATTCATAAATAGGATTGCGAAAAATTGGAGATAAAAAACAAGTGATTCTATAGACGAATAACTGCTGTTATCGTAAACTGCTATAACCAATTAAATAAACGGCGTTGATAGAGTTGTATGCAAGACGAGGTTTACTCAATAATATCAAATATAGACAATCTTTTTTTTTTACACATTATGAGACAAAAATGCCCGGAGAATATAGTTACAACAGGCAAATTAGAAGGCAAGAGAGATAGAGGATGACAAAGAGTCAACAAAGATAATGAGAAAAGAAAATGGAAAAAAGAAGTTATTAAACAATTTTGTATCAATATTACATGGTTGAATATTATAGCATAAAGTATAATTTTGTATCAATATTACATGGTTGAATATTACAGCATAGAATATAACTCTGATATCATCTGATAAATGCAATGCATGGTTTTATAACAAATCTATGTTGACAAAAATGTGCACTGCAGCAAAAACGTACGTGTTTTTAGAGAAATCAGCCTCGGCCTGAATAACAAACGGAGACAGGAACGGACCGAGCTGAGGTGCGGATCCATCAATGAGAAGTCCAGGTTTGTCGTCCGATGGTGGCACAGAATTCAGACCTGAAATCATAAGAGAGCTAATGAGGGGTGGTTTTTACTCAATATATGACAGTTGTTTCAGTGATATATTGAATAAACAGTACTGTGATGTGAGGCAGTGCATGACTTCTGACTGAACAAACAGTACTGTGATGTGAGACAGTGCATGACTTCTGACTTAACAAACAGTACTTGACTGAAGAAAAAGACTAAAGTACAAGCTCATAATCTCAGTTTTCCCTAGCAGATAGTAAAACTGAATCGCTCATCCATTAAACAGTCTGTGTACTCGATGGATCATCCTTCAGCAGTGACGTTATTTGAATTTTCCCATGTTGTTCATTGGTTATTTTGTGTATACTTTGCAAAGACGGCCAATGAAAATTACGGAAAAAGTCGAATTGCGTCACGTTTTCAAGGTTAACCCAGTGCATAGTATAGTATATTTGACGACTGACGATCTAGCAAGCTAATTTTTTATGTTTTCATACACTTGTTCCCACTCTCTCATTTGTTTCAGTGGAGTGCGTGAATTTCTGTAACACTTGTTCCCACTCTTTCATTTGTTGTTCCAGTGGAGTACGTGTATTTCTGTAACACTTGTTCCCACTCTTTCATTTGTTGTTCCAGTGGAGTGCGTGTATTTTTGTAACACTTGTACCCACTCTCTCATTTGTTTCAGTAGAGAGTGTGTATTTCTGTTTCATCACAGACATTTATTTCATGTTTCACTGTTCTTATCTTTTAGTCTTTTATGAATCTAAGGAGTGGGGAAGAGGTTTGGGAAGTTTAAATATCCCTTTTGAAAATCACAACATTATTTTAGTACTATTATTATTCTGAATTCATGTCTAGAAACTTACATCATAGCACACAGGACATTTCAATAAGTGCTCTGCTCTCCGTTCCAGCAATTATTCGAGTGTATGTAGACTCAATGTCACAGGCAGGTGTTGATTACGTGATCTTCAGCTCTTTCTAAAAAGAGTAGGCCCAACATTTTCTTCCCTCACCTCTAATCACTTCCCTCACCTCTAATCACTTCCCTCACCTCTAATCACTTTCCTCACCTCTAATCACTTCCCTCACCTCTAATCACTTCTTCCATTTCTGTCATTCTTTGTATGTGTATGTTTTCAGTCTCATTGTCAACGTCTTTATGTTGCAATGAATTTATGACTGATTTAATTAAGTCAGCTTTATCACTTCTCAGTACTGTGCCGTCCATCGCAGCACTGCCTGCCAATGAGTCAGCTGTTTCGTGTCATCTGACCAGTGTGACCCTGGCAGTATATCCATGTAATGCTCTGTACAATTGAGTTGTTCAATACCGCAGCACATTCCATTCTCAGTATGTTCATTTCTATGAATTTATACCAAAGTTATACGTGACGCTTTTACGCAAAATGTCCTCAACTGTCACCAGAAAAAGAATGAATTACACAGGAAAATGAACGAATGACCTTATTAGTTGGGCTTTTTAGGTAAAAACCCCACCTTCTCCAAGTGAGGATATATCCAAGGCCCTGGTCTAGGCGTACAATAATTATTTTGTGATGTTACTCAGAATCTCAAATCAATTGTTTGAACTGTACCAAAATAGTATCACCACTGACGTACTCGTGATTTCTCTAGGAGCAGTGTCTATAACTTTATATTCCTGGACTAGTTTTTGAAAATGTTCAGTAATAATCTGAAACTGTATTTGTTGTAGAGTTGTTCTGGTCATCCACTCTCTCCTTTCATCAGAACTTACATGCAACGCTTCCAATTTCTGATTCCTTTTGAAATGATGGAGCGTATGGTTGAATGGCTAGAACTCCGGTCTCGAAACCGTGAGGTCTCTGAGGTCTTGGATTCAAACCATCGCTTTTGAGATGATTTAATATTTGTGAGGTACATCAGAAGAAATGACATCACATAAACAATATAACATAGCCATAAGAAAGTAACACATTTAAACACTCATAACCAGTGCAGGATTTACGTATAAGCTACACAAGCTATAGCTTAGGGCCCCAACTGTCTTGGGGACCCACAATATTGTCCGAGTGAGCTATTGTCATATATTACGTATACAGGACGTATAATCTCAAATAGCTTAGGCCCTTATCAAGTCTAAATCCGGTCCTGCTCATGACATATTAAAAAGAATTGGCATCATAAAAGTATCCATCATGTAGGCCTACACGTCGTAGCAGGAGGCTCCTTTGACAAACTTACCTTTATTTCCGCTGCTTATATAACCATCAATACACCCGTACCAGGAAAATATGATGTAACGAAAGTGTAAAGCTCATGTCAAATGATTGCTTCAGCGACATGTATACAACGTTCATGGTTGTCAACACAGTCATGAGTACATGTGGCCAGACACATCAGACAGCAGAATACATTCTTCGGAAATGTCCAAAATATGAAATGCTGAGCCAAATATATTGGCCCAGAGAAGCAATATTGGAAGAACAATCTGCAAACCTCAAGTCAAATTTATATAAGAAACAAAACTTCAAATATCAGACTTTCCCAGGCGAACGAAAGAATAAGATTATTTTAGCGACGATAATTACCGATTACTCTTTAATCACGACAATACTTACCACCATCAACAGGGTTTAACAGATTACTCTTTAATCACGACAATACTTACCTCCATCAACAGGGTTGAACAGATTAATCTTTAATCACGACAATACTTACCTCCATCAACAGGGTTTAATAGTTCATCTACTGGGGGCGCCTCCTTCAACCACATGGATCTCTGTGATTCATCATACACCTGTTCAGAAGGCGATCCCCGTAACGTCACTATGACCAAAACACTGACTGCCACAACCAAAACTATGGCGGTGACACGAAATCTGTTATGCCAGCGCAAGCGGAGGCGACGAATTAGCCTGTAATACATCATTTATATGATAATCAGAATAGTTGTGCCAATAGGAGAATTCTATCTAAACATGACTTAGTCACAAGAATTCTATCTAAACATGACTTACTCACAAGAATTCTATCTACACATGACTTAGTCACAAGAATTCTATCTAAACATGACTTAGTCACAAGAATTCTATCTAAACATGACTTAGTCACAATAATTCTATCTAAACATGACATGACATAGTCACAAGAATTATATCTAGACATGACATGGTCACAAGAATTCTATCTAAACATGACATGGCATGGACACAAGAATTCTATCTAAACATGACTTAGTCACAAGAATTCTATCTAAACATGACTTAGTCACAAGAATTCTATCTAAACATGACTTAGTCACAATAATTCTATCTAAACATGACATGACATAGTCACAAGAATTATATCTAGACATGACATGGTCACAAGAATTCTATCTAAACATGACATGGCATGGACACAAGAATTCTACCTAAACATGACTTAGTCACAAGAATTATATCTAAACATGACTTAGTCACAAGAATGCTATCTAAACATGACTTAGTCACAAGAATTATATCTAAACATGACTTAGTCACAAGAATTATATCTAAACATGACTTAGTCACAAGAATTATATCTAAACATGGCATGACATGGTCACAAGAATTCTATCTAAACATGACATGACATAGTCATAAAAATTATATCTAAACATGACATAGTCACAAGAATTATATCTAAACATGACATGTTCACATGAATTCTATCTAGACATGACATGACATTGTCACAAGAATTATATCTAGATAAAGCATGACATGGTCACATGAATTCTATCTAAACATGACATGACATAGTAACAAGAATTCTATCTAGACATGACATGGGCACAAGAAATGACAACACTGTTCACATTCTGCCGTGTTCGTGGCCACTATTCGCATTCTGCCTTGTACGCGGGCACTGTTCACATTCTGTCTTGTTCGCGGCCACTGTTCACATTCTGCCTTGTACGCGGTCACTGTTCACATTCTTCCTTGTTCACGTTATTGTATTGCTATCCATGTTTTATTGGGTAATAATTTAATAAATCTGATATATAAATCCCGTCCAATTTTCAACAAAACCCGCTTTCATGACTACATTTTCCACTACGTCATTGTCACCTTGAACTCCTGTTTGTTTCCATGTCAATAGTGTTTCTAGTGCCTCGGTGTTGGTAAGATTGTTTTAAATGTTTTCTGGCCGTTGTTTTTCACTATTTTATATATTTTTGAGAAAGACTGAACGGTTTGAAACGTTGAAAATGTCTTGTATATTGTAATTTGTATGTTTTCGCGTTTACTCCTCATAACCCGTCTGGTCGTAGTGATAGTCCGTCTGTTGTTTTCAAGTGAAACATCAAAAACATGTGTTCTACGTAAGTACTATTGCTGTTCCGTTTCATTGCAGTATCGCCTTATATTGATTGTAGTTTAGAAAAGTAAACTTGCTAAAGAAAAGAAAACTTACTAGTATAGAAAAGTTAATTTTTACTAGTATAGAAATGTTAATCTACTAGTATAGAAATGTTATTTTAGAGTATAGAAAAGTAAATTTATTAGTAGGGAAAAGTAAAATTACTAGTATATAAAAGTAAACTATTATAGAAATGTTAACTTACTAGTATAGAAATGTTAATCTACTACATAGAAAAGTAAACTTACTAGTATAGAAAAGTAAACTATTATAGAAAAGTAAACTTACTAGTATAGAAAAGTTAATTTTCTAGTATAGAAAAGTAAACGTACTAGTATCATCATAGTCACGTGACATTATTTCCAGAACGTAGTCTTCCTTATGAATCTATTTAATTCTCCTCGGACTTCAAGTTGCAACGCCTCCTTTAGGGACATTGCAGGCATTCCTGTATGTCTTCTGTCCACCGGCGTCTTGGTAGGCCTTTACCTCTGTTACTTTCTATCATCCCCTCCAATATCACTCTCTCCATACCGTCATGCTCTTAACCGATAAGCATAACTTTTTCTTTAATATGGTGTTCAGAAGCCAACCCTCTTGGACAATAAATGTATACTGATTGTTTACTAGTATAGAAAATTTAATTTACTAGTAGGCCATATAGAAAAGTTAATTTATTAGTATAGAACAGTTAATTTACTAGTATAGAACAGTTAATTTACTAGTTTAGAAAAGTTAATTTACTAGTATATAGTTAATTTACTAGTAGGCCATATAGAAAAGTTAATTTATTAGTATAGAACAGTTAATTTACTAGTAGGCCATATAGAAAAGTTAATTTATTAGTATAGAACAGTTAATTTACTAGTAGGCCATATAGAAAAGTTAATTTATTAGTATAGAACAGTTAATTTACTAGTAGGCCATATAGAAAAGTTAATTTATTAGTATAGAACAGTTAATTTACTAGTAGGCCATATAGAAAAGTTAATTTATTAGTATAGAACAGTTAATTTACTAGTATAGAAAAGTTAATTTACTAGTATAGAAAAGTTAATTTACTAGTTTAGAAAAGTTAATGTACTAGTATAGAAAAGTTTGTTTACTAATATAGAAAAGTAAACGATATGTTTTAACAGAAATTATACAAATAAATGGACACGTACCACAACATAGCAATCAGCGAGCTCAGAATCCCCCTGTCACATGGACACGTCACGCGCTGTCTAAGAATCTGGGATGGTGACAGGCAATGTGACGTGCACACAGGTAAATGACTGCTTGGGTAAACTGACTTAGAACCGTCAGTTCATTTCTCTATGTCGACACGTAAACTTACTCAGGAACACGCACACATCACACGTGTACACGTGTAAGGATGTCAATATCTCAACTCAACCATACATTTGATATTTAAGATAACACGGGAAAACAGAAAAGTTGCCCAAGGGCTTTATTTTCTCATATTGTACGATATCGATCCGATTGCAGTTAACAAAATTTGTTACAGCATTGCAGATGTCTTGTCTATTTATCTGACGCCATCTTCAAGGCGTTATTTCCATGGTTACTACCGCTTGAAATATAAACAAATTACTGTGGGATTAATTATTCTTGCTGTACAACCGTATACGACATTGATATAGCTTCTGTGTTATTTACTCTAGCACAGCCAGTGATACATTATATTTAGCTTACATAATACAAGATAACTGCTTCATTGGTCATAATCTAACCAATTGGATCTGATAGACCAAATATTTCGTTGGTCATAGTATTTAGTAGTAGTTAACCCGTAGGCTGTATTAATACCGTAAGGGTGTGAGATGCTAGCGATTTCACATTTCAGTAGCTCTGCTATATGAGGGCGGTAGCCATCTCCTTTCCCTCGCAGTCTTTACTTCCTGGATTAATCAGGTGCCCAATTAAAGTAGGGTTGACTCGGGAGTCGTTGCGATGTGAAAAACATTTCCGCCTCAACTGAAGAATGAACCGAGGACCACTCATATTGAAATCCAGTGAGCTAACCACTGGGGCTACGCGGCCACCAATTTGATTTCGTTGGTCATATGCACTGTTATATGCAACGTGAGAAGTGTCTTCAACCAACGTGTGGGGTAGAGTGAGAAGAGTGTTCAGCTAACCAACCAAAGTATGGGCAGAGTGTGGAGTGTGTTCAATTAACCAACTAATCAATGTGCTTGAGATATGTGTTCAACTGATGATGATGATGATGATGTTCCTTCTTCGCGGGCGAAGATGAGCATGGTATGAAAAACAATAAATGGGATGATCAAGTAGAACAACAAGAAAACATTTGTATTGTCTATTTCGGTTTGTGAGTTCGTAGATGTCCGATAAGTCCGATTCGTACCAGGAAAATTCTATTGCAGTGCATGCTAGGGTGTAGAGGGTTTGGAGTAGGAGAGTTTTCGGATTTGTCCTTCCGCTTTCGTCGCTGGTAAATTGCCCGCAGTGTTCTTTCTTTTTTCAAAATTAGTGATTCCGGCAGGTAGTCCAATACTACTGTTTGTATCATCTAAAAAAGGATTCACTGCGGCATCTCTGCAGATGTCATGATTTTGACTGCACTAACACTCTTCCCAGCTTTCTGAATGATATTGTCCACATGTTTTGTGAAATATAGACTTCTATCAAAAGTAATGCCTAGATATTTCATAGTCTGCTCTCTGTCAATGTTGATGTCCATGCAGATGGCTGCTGGTATTATCTCTGTGACTATGTTATAGTCTGTGCACCAGAGTGACAAATGTTCTAGATTACTCTGGACGCCATCAATCATGTCTCTTCTGTTTCTGCCGTGCTTGTACAGCACGAGGTCGTTCGTATATGTTAGTATCCTGTCGGATCCAATTTCCTGAAGCTGAGCTATTTTGTATGTGTAGACGTTAAAGAGTACAGGTGATAGTTGGGATCCATGTGACAATCCCTGTGTTATAGTTATGATATCCCGGTGCTATAGTTATGATATCCCGGTGCTATAGTTATGATATCCGGAATACCGATCTCAGAGCAACAGGTCTGGACATTAACACCATTGCTATCCATCGAATTGTCCACCAGTCGATGCTGAGTTCGCTTAGCAGATATATTAGCTGACCCAAAACTGACTGTTGTAAGCATCTTCTAGGTAGATCGTGGCGAACTCTGTGTCCTCATTTGCCTGAAAGCCCTTGATGACATAGGCGAGGATTGCCGCATTTGTAGTCGTGTCTCTCCCCGGTCTGTATGCACATAGAGTATCAGGAAGTAGGCCTCTATTTTCCAGATCAAAGACCGGTCTTCTAGCGATTAGGCCTATCATCTCCAGCACCTTGCCGTAAACATTTTGTAAGGTGATGATACGATAACTCTTGATGTCGGAGGTGTCTTTTTCTGGCTTTGCCAGGGGGAGAAGGTAGATTTGTGGCCTCTCTTCAGGTATGCATCCTGCTTTCAGACTTGTGTTGAAAGCATCAACAATTGTTTTCAGCTGGTCGTCTGCAATATCATTCAGGAGACTGTAGCGTATTCCGTCTGGTCCTGGTGCACCATTTGCTGTTTTCTTCACGGTCCATTTTGCATCCTCACACGAGATCAGTTCCTCATCAGCGACATCACTTTGTTACTATAGTCTTACGAAAAAAATCACTACAGCCAAAAAATTGTGAATTGATGGATATCCTAAACAGGATACGCTACCATTTTTTTATAGTCTTACTTTCATCAATATTATTCTGATCTGATTGTTGGGGATATCTGCTGAAGAAAGTGCTGCCCTTCTGTGGTTAGTATAAGCCCCGACTCGTCATTCAAGCACAAGTTTAATTTTGTGACCGTTTATCGATTTACTGCATTTTGTAATTTCCAAAATCTCATGGGAGGTCTTCCAACTCATTGAGAAAGTTCCAGTCTTCGGGCTTGACGTGGGAACAGTTTCGAACATAGATATTAATGATGGTCCATCTTCGTCCACTAATTTTATCTGTACTCCCTATCTCCATTAACCTAAGATTTCAGGTCGAGCAGACAGTGTGGCATGCCACGTTGTACAAGAATCACCGCACCGTGATGTGTGGGGTCTGTCGGTTCAACATAGCTCACTAAACCATGAAATGATAATTGTTACAAGAATGGTATATAGACAAAGCAGAAAATGATAGCAGTTAGTTCAAGGACCGCACGTTAAAGAAGATACACAACAGTTGAAGCGGGCCTATGATTCCTTGTACATACTATGGAAGACTATGTGGCTCAGATCGATGTGTTACATTCACCGTCGCCATAGAACGCAGATTATATAGATTGTCCATTTAGTGACATTGGACTGATTTGAAATAACGCAACATCATTTGTGCGTCATGGTTTCAACTCCATTTAACTATACTTCAGAATATCACTACTATATGCAGATGTTTCAAGTATTTGATCTTCTAACTAAACCGTGGCGGATATTTCCAACACATTTTGTGTGAATGGAGCTGTTATGTGAAAAACTACCCAAAATAAGATACACATTATCAGTATATGCTGCAGGCTGGGAATACAAAAGTTTGAACAGCAATATTTTCACAACATCGTAGTTATTAATTTGACACTCTATATTTCTTATGGCACATTAATGCGACCGTACTGTCAGCAGAAGTGTGATGGCGGATACACTCAAGGAGAGATCGGAGCAACTATGGATGTGTCCAGTTTGCAGTGATGATGATCCGACGACTAACTAACTAACTAACTAACTAATGCTACCGTCTGGAAATATGTTTACTACGTAAGATGTGTGTTGTGCGTCATCATCGACATTTTTTATTATATTTCTTCCAGCACAACAATAATACTACCGTTTGGAAAGATAGAAAAGTGCCTATCATTGAGACTTGTGTGTCAGGTCGCAGATCACGTTGTTGAGATTAAACAGTAATTAGGGCCTATGCCTTTTTTTTACACACGTATGTGAGCCATCGTGATAACAGGTGTGCGAATTAAAATGAGGATAAGCCAGAACTGAACTATTTCATTAACCAGGTGTCATGTGAATGTTTCGATACCTGAGAGAGGTAGGTAAAAACACACCTGTGGATATCATATAGGATATTATGTTAACGTAACTTGGTGAAAGTCTTCATCTTTGGTGACTTATTGCATCTTGGGTAAGTCACTGGATCTTGGACAAACATAGATCCTGAGAGCCATTATTTCTGGGACGAGTCATTGTATAATAGGCGTCATTGCATCTTGGGTGAATCATTGCATAATGTGCATGTACTTTCATCTTGGCAACTTGTTGCGCCTTAGATGAGTCATTGCAATATGGGTTAGTCATTCCATTGTGGGCGAGTCACTGTATCTTGGACGAGTAATTGCATCTTTTTGGTCATTTCTCATCTTTTCACAAAATGTTGCGACTTTCTATTACTGTAAGGAGCCATGTAGCTCTATTTTGTGCACATTCTTCCCATGTATCTTGGTCTATTTCAAAAACTTTCAGAGAGTTCTTTAACAAGTCCGTGTAGCTCTTCTGTTGGCAATCTTGAGAACGTATGTGTTTCTGCAGCTCACCACAGAGCGGACGTATCTTTGGCGGACGTAATCCAGCAAAGTACCAGATCTTTGGCAGGCGATGATCTGATGTTCATAACGTTTCTGAGACAAGTTGTGTGAAAGTGATTGAGTTTCTGAGACATGTTGTGTGAAAGTGATTGAGTTTCTGAGACAAGTTGTGTGAAAGTGATTGAGTTTGAGACAAGTTGTGTGAAAGTGATTGAGTTTGAGACAAGTTGTGTGAAAGTGATTGAGTTTCTGAGACAAGTTGTGTGAAAGTGATTGAGTTTCTGAGACAAGTTGTGTGAAAGTGATTGAGTTTCTGAGACAAGTTGTGTGAAAGTGATTGAGTTTCTGAGACATGTTGTGTGAAAGTGATTGAGTTTGAGACAAGTTGTGTGAAAGTGATTGAGTTTCTGAGACAAGTTGTGTGAAAGTGATTGAGTTTCTGAGACATGTTGTGTGAAAGTGATTGAGTTTGAGACAAGTTGTGTGAAAGTGATTGAGTTTGAGACAAGTTGTGTGAAAGTGATTGAGTTTGAGACAAGTTGTGTGAAAGTGATTGAGTTTGAGACAAGTTGTGTGAAAGTGATTGAGTTTCTGAGACATGTTGTGTGAAAGTGATTGAGTTTCTGAGACATGTTGTGTGAAAGTGATTGAGTTTGAGACAAGTTGTGTGAAAGTGATTGAGTTTGAGACAAGTTGTGTGAAAGTGATTGAGTTTGAGACAAGTTGTGTGAAAGTGATTGAGTTTCTGAGACATGTTGTGTGAAAGTGATTGAGTTTCTGAGACAAGTTGTGTGAAAGTGATTGAGTTTGAGACAAGTTGTGTGAAAGTGATTGAGTTTGAGACAAGTTGTGTGAAAGTGATTGAGTTTCTGAGACAAGTTGTGTGAAAGTGATTGAGTTTGAGACAAGTTGTGTGAAAGTGATTGAGTTTGAGACAAGTTGTGTGAAAGTGATTGAGTTTCTGAGACAAGTTGTGTGAAAGTGATTGAGTTTGAGACAAGTTGTGTGAAAGTGATTGAGTTTCTGAGACAAGTTGTGTGAAAGTGATTGAGTTTCTGAGACATGTTGTGTGAAAGTGATTGAGTTTGAGACAAGTTGTGTGAAAGTGATTGAGTTTGAGACAAGTTGTGTGAAAGTGATTGAGTTTGAGACAAGTTGTGTGAAAGTGATTGAGTTTGAGACAAGTTGTGTGAAAGTGATTGAGTTTGAGACAAGTTGTGTGAAAGTGATTGAGTTTCTGAGACAAGTTGTGTGAAAGTGATTGAGTTTCTGAGACATGTTGTGTGAAAGTGATTGAGTTTGAGACAAGTTGTGTGAAAGTGATTGAGTTTCTGAGACAAGTTGTGTGAAAGTGATTGAGTTTCTGAGACAAGTTGTGTGAAAGTGATTGAGTTTGAGACAAGTTGTGTGAAAGTGATTGAGTTTGAGACAAGTTGTGTGAAAGTGATTGAGTTTCTGAGACAAGTTGTGTGAAAGTGATTGAGTTTCTGAGACATGTTGTGTGAAAGTGATTGAGTTTGAGACAAGTTGTGTGAAAGTGATTGAGTTTCTGAGACAAGTTGTGTGAAAGTGATTGAGTTTCTGAGACATGTTGTGTGAAAGTGATTGAGTTTCTGAGACATGTTGTGTGAAAGTGATTGAGTTTCTGAGACATGTTGTGTGAAAGTGATTGAGTTTGAGACAAGTTGTGTGAAAGTGATTGAGTTTCTGAGACATGTTGTGTGAAAGTGATTGAGTTTCTGAGACAAGTTGTGTGAAAGTGATTGAGTTTCTGAGACATGTTGTGTGAAAGTGATTGAGTTTCTGAGACATGTTGTGTGAAAGTGATTGAGTTTGAGACATGTTGTGTGAAAGTGATTGAGTTTGAGACATGTTGTGTGAAAGTGATTGAGTTTCTGAGACAAGTTGTGTGAAAGTGATTGAGTTTCTGAGACATGTTGTGTGAAAGTGATTGAGTTTGAGACAAGTTGTGTGAAAGTGATTGAGTTTCTGAGACAAGTTGTGTGAAAGTGATTGAGTTTGAGACAAGTTGTGTGAAAGTGATTGAGTTTCTGAGACAAGTTGTGTGAAAGTGATTGAGTTTGAGACAAGTTGTGTGAAAGTGATTGAGTTTGAGACAAGTTGTGTGAAAGTGATTGAGTTTCTGAGACAAGTTGTGTGAAAGTGATTGAGTTTGAGACAAGTTGTGTGAAAGTGATTGAGTTTGAGACAAGTTGTGTGAAAGTGATTGAGTTTCTGAGACAAGTTGTGTGAAAGTGATTGAGTTTCTGAGACAAGTTGTGTGAAAGTGATTGAGTTTGAGACAAGTTGTGTGAAAGTGATTGAGTTTGAGACAAGTTGTGTGAAAGTGATTGAGTTTGAGACAAGTTGTGTGAAAGTGATTGAGTTTCTGAGACAAGTTGTGTGAAAGTGATTGAGTTTCTGAGACATGTTGTGTGAAAGTGATTGAGTTTGAGACAAGTTGTGTGAAAGTGATTGAGTTTCTGAGACAAGTTGTGTGAAAGTGATTGAGTTTCTGAGACATGTTGTGTGAAAGTGATTGAGTTTCTGAGACATGTTGTGTGAAAGTGATTGAGTTTCTGAGACATGTTGTGTGAAAGTGATTGAGTTTGAGACAAGTTGTGTGAAAGTGATTGAGTTTCTGAGACATGTTGTGTGAAAGTGATTGAGTTTCTGAGACAAGTTGTGTGAAAGTGATTGAGTTTCTGAGACATGTTGTGTGAAAGTGATTGAGTTTCTGAGACATGTTGTGTGAAAGTGATTGAGTTTGAGACATGTTGTGTGAAAGTGATTGAGTTTGAGACATGTTGTGTGAAAGTGATTGAGTTTCTGAGACAAGTTGTGTGAAAGTGATTGAGTTTCTGAGACATGTTGTGTGAAAGTGATTGAGTTTGAGACAAGTTGTGTGAAAGTGATTGAGTTTCTGAGACATGTTGTGTGAAAGTGATTGAGTTTCTGAGACATGTTGTGTGAAAGTGATTGAGTTTCTCAGACAAGTTGTGTGAAAGTGATTGAGTTTCTGAGACATGTGTGAAAGTGATTGAGTTTCTGAGACATGTTGTGTGAAAGTGATTGAGTTTCTGAGACATGTTGTGTGAAAGTGATTGAGTTTCTGAGACATGTTGTGTGAAAGTGATTGAGTTTCTGAGACATGTTGTGTGAAAGTGATTGAGTTTGAGACAAGTTGTGTGAAAGTGATTGAGTTTCTGAGACATGTTGTGTGAAAGTGATTGAGTTTCTGAGACAAGTTGTGTGAAAGTGATTGAGTTTCTGAGACATGTTGTGTGAAAGTGATTGAGTTTCTGAGACATGTTGTGTGAAAGTGATTGAGTTTCTGAGACATGTTGTGTGAAAGTGATTGAGTTTGAGACAAGTTGTGTGAAAGTGATTGAGTTTCTGAGACATGTTGTGTGAAAGTGATTGAGTTTCTGAGACAAGTTGTGTGAAAGTGATTGAGTTTCTGAGACATGTTGTGTGAAAGTGATTGAGTTTCTGAGACATGTTGTGTGAAAGTGATTGAGTTTCTGAGACATGTTGTGTGAAAGTGATTGAGTTTCTGAGACATGTTGTGTGAAAGTGATTGAGTTTCTGAGACATGTTGTGTGAAAGTGATTGAGTTTGAGACAAGTTGTGTGAAAGTGATTGAGTTTCCTATACAGTCCATGTATCACCAGCGTATAGCAACACTGGAAGTACTATTATTCTGTAAACTTTCAGTTGAATTCTGTAGTTTTTATATTTACTTACTAATTATACAGATATTCCTGTTATGAGGGTTGGTGTGTGACACGCTGATTGTGAGAATTGATGTGTGACACGCTGATTGTGAGGGTTGTGTGACACGCTGATTGTGAGGGTTGGTGTGTGATGTGAAATGCTGATTGTGAGGGTTGGTGTGTGACATGCTGATTGTGAGGGTTATGTGACACGCTAATTGTGAGGGTTGTTGTGTGACACACTGATTGTAAGGGTTGATATGTGACACACTGAATGTGAGGGTTGATGTGTGACACGCTAGTTGGCAGGGTTGTTGTGTGACACGCTAATTGTCAGGGTTGTTGTGTGACATGCTGATTGTGAGGGTTGGTGTGTGACACGCTGATTGTTGCGGTGCATCTCTTGGCTGGTCGCCTTTATCTTCAGCACTTGTACTTGCTATGGCAGAATGTGGTCTCGCTCAGATATAAGCATTCTCCAGGCGCAATAAGAACTGACCATCTGATAGCCAGAAACATGTGCTGAAGATGCCCAATACAGAGATATTGTAATGTGTAACCAGTTGAATATGTAGCAGAGAATAATATAATAAGGAAGCATCGAGAAATATTGAAGAAAATCAGAAGGCAGAAGACAAGATTTAAACCAGGTCTGCACTAAAGACAAATGTGTCAGGCCAATGACGCAAATAAAACGGAGACGCAACGCATTTCCATTCTCTAAACCACATCCTGTTGGAAATCTAGTAGGACCATAGTCCTGCTACAAGAAAGATCCAGCGGGAGTTTGAGAATGAATGCTAAGGAAGAAGAAGCACCAGGTCAACTCAGCTGGCACTAACTCGACTTGCAACTTGTGTCAACACACCTGAAGCAAAACTTATTTCTGTGTATATGTTATTTACTAATATGTTTACAAGAAGATTTAATGGTCCATGCAGTACAAATGCCTAATGGTACATTCTTATGTTATATGTTTGTGATCCTTGAGGACAGTTAATACCTGTGCAATGTGTGTGTATGTATTGTCTGTATTTCAATAAACCAATCATTTCCATAGTGATTGCACACATATTGCAAGTCTGGAATAAAAACACATCTTTTCTTAGAGATGTGGACAAGTAAATTTAAGTAGGAAGCCAGAGGACAATTAAAAAAATTCTTGAGACTAACGGGAATTGAACCAGTCCGTTCAACGGCACCAAATCACCTAGCAACAATTGCACACGTGTTCTTCCGTACTTGACTAACCGCATCTCCAATAAAAGATGCGATTTCGTCAAGCCATTCAAACCGTGAACACAAAGTCACCCGAACGGACCAATCGAGACAAGGACTATTACAACAACAACAAACATCCCGTACAGGTATTGAAATATCCTCAGTAACAACAAACACATAACATAATATCCGTATTAGTTATACAAGGGCCGATAGGTCTTCTTGTAAACATGGATAACCTATATCTTTTATTGGAGAAGCGGTTAGTCAAGTACAGAAAAACGCGTGTGCAATTGTTGCTAGGTGATTTGGTGCCGTTGAACGGACTGGTTCAATTCCCATTAGTCTCAAGAATTCTTAGAGATGTGGATTGTTTGAATTCAGAAATCGTGTTAACCCAAGTTGTGAGATGAATTGTTGTGACAGTTGTACAGATTTAGTTGAAATCCTACTTGCCATCTTCTGATAGTGCAGAGAAGACAGGCTTGCATCACAATCTTCTATTCTGTTAAATCAAAGGGCAGGAGACCCCAGACAGTTAGATGAGCAACCAACCAACAAACCTACCAACCGACCATGCAACCAACCAACCAACCAACAAACCTACCAAAATACCCTGCAACAGCCAACAAACCTACCATGCAACCAAGCAACAAACCTACCCTGCAACAGCCAACAAACCTACCATGCAACCAAGCAACAAACCTACCCTGCAACAGCCAACAAACCTACCAACCAACCATCTATTTTATAAGCTGTATAGTTGAATATAGCTGGGAAAAATTTGCTGAAGTTGATCATTGAATTCCTATTGGATACAGACACTTCAATTAATGACGTGTGTATGTCATTTAGGAAACTTGGATGATTTTTGTGTCATTTAGGAAACTTGGATGATGTTTGTGTCATTTAGGAAACGTTGATGATGTTTGTGTCATTTAGGAAACTTTGATTATGTTTGTCATTTAATAAACTTGGATGATGTTTGTGTCATGTAGGAAACTTGGATGATGTTTGTGTCATTTAGAAAATTTGGATGATGTTTGTGTCATTTAGGAAACTTGGATGACGTGTGTTACTGGGGTACAAAGGGGAGCAAAGAAGGGTACTGTGGAATGTAAATTTTTGGGACAAGAATTTTTTCACAGGTGGCAGGTTGCCTGCCTCATCCTCCAACTTTCCTTAGTTGCCTCTTATGACATGTCTAGAAAGAAGACAGTGGTCTTATTCTTTGCTCCCTGAACTATAATCCAGGCTAGGGTTGCCACACAATCAATGACATTGTTTGTTTGTGTTTGAGAGCCCTAGGAATTGCGAGCGCTAGCTCTTACTTCCTGTGTGCAGTGGGGTGGTTTTTCTGAGCTTTCTTTCATACCCAGGAGACTTCAGCTTTCAGCTTAATGCAATGCCTATTGAAGGGCCTTCTACTTAGACAGGGTATATAATTGTATAGATGACATGCTAGAAAGCTTCCATAAGAGAGCCTCAATATATAACGGCATGTCATCTACTATGGTTTTCTGTTGCATGGGTGGTTTGTCTAGTGGACAATTGGTGGGACCCACAGACGGAACCGCTTGTGCATCAGTAACATTAGAAACATGAACTATATTTTTATTGACACACAGTGTTTCAAGATAAATGAACCAGTCAATATGCACATTAGAGCACAGTTGGCATCCAGTGAGATTTTAATGTGTTCTCAGTTACAATTAAATGACATCAGAATCAAAGTTACATCAATTGCTATATTCAGATATATTGCTTGGCATCAAAGATGTTTGGTCTGACTCTAACAGTGTGATTCAGTGTGGTGTCTGACGTTAGAGATATTTATTCTGAAACTAGTAAGTATAGTTCACACACACAAGACTGTTAAAGAATAGGTAACTAACAAACACACAGGATCATTCAGGGACCAACAATAAACAAACAGGCAAGATCACCCAGGGATCAACAAACAGGCAAGATCACTCAGGGATCAACAAACACACAATATTGTTCAGAGATACATAACTAACAAACACACAAAATGGGTCAAGGATATGTAACCATCAAATAAACAAGAATTGTAAAGGATAAAAAACACATCTGGCTTTGTGGTGGAGTAGTACAGATCATATCTGTGATGGCCAAGGTACGGAGTTTGATCCCCACCACAGACAATTGTGCATGCATACCATTAAGACAGCAATGACAAACTACTGAACATATTTATATTGCCTATAAAATCACTAAAGCTAAAAAAATTCTGGGTTGATGGCTACATCCTGAATAGGATACACTACCAATTTTTGCTTAACAAACAAGGTCAAACATTTTAACAACAGATTCAACACAATAAATAAATGTGATCAGAATGTAACCCTCTAGTTCATCCCAGGTTGTAACCAAGTTACAATATATACACATGACTTTAATTTAATCAAAGTTAAGTTAATGACTGTTGGTCTACTCTCATGACTTCTCCAGAGATTTCAAGCGTTTCTCCAGACTCTGTACATTTTGCTGAATGATCTTGGCATTGTCTGTGAGGCTAGACTGCAACTAGGAAGTAAGAAATGTTAGATAAGCACACTTTCCGTTGAGAAGTCTGTGCACATATGTGCTTTATAATACAATCATATCTATCTACTTTCAGTTGAGAAGTCTGTGCACATATGTGCTTTATAATACAATCATATCTATCTACTTTCAGTTGAGAAGTCTGTGCACATATGTGCTTTATAATACAATCATATCTATCTATCGTCTTTTCTCTGCTTTTGTTGTAAGGCAATGCAGGATTGAATGACAATTGGTTTTCTGGCTATGCAGATTTAGTCTTCTTCTTCTGCGTTCGTTCTCAAACTCCTGCAGATTAACAGGATGTAGCCCAGAGAACTGAATGCATTGTGTCATGGTTTACAGCATTGCTGCGATATCTGCACCTTTTGGCCTGACACATCCGACTTCAGCATGGCTTGGGTCACTGACCCTATATGGGATTGGACAGCCAACTCCATCTCATAACCTCCTTAGTGGCCTTTTACGACATGCATGGAAGGTACACAGTGTTGCTATTCTTTGCTTCCCTTTCGGGCCCCGGCAACACATGGGCAATGCAGATCTAGTGACTTGATATGCTGTAATACATGTAATAATTGACAACACTTACATCTTCAACATGTAATAATAGAGAACACATCTATCTTCGTTTACCATACTTCTTGAACTACCTACAAAACATTCTTCTTGAGCCGTATCCCTCTTGCGGTCTGTTTTTCTTCAGCGTTCATTCTCAAACTCCCACTGGATCTCTCTTATAGCAGAGCCACAGTCCTACTAGATTACCAGCAGGATGTAGCCCAGAGAATGGAAATTGGTTGTATCGCCATTTAATTTGTGCTAATGGCCTAACACATCCGCCTTCAGCTGAGCAGTTTTATCATGGTTGTAGATTTACAAACTTTTGTTATATCGCTCACTCGTCTCCTTATGGGCATTCAGTAAATGAGTCAGTCCATTCAGTAAATGAGTCAGTCCATTTTTCTACTAAACTATGTACAAATATAAGCAATAGTATTTACTGTGTACAAATATAAGCAATAGTATTTACTGTGTACAAATATAAGCAATAGTATTTATGTAAAACACAAGATCAATCAGTTTTACAATGAATGTACAGACTATAGCGTACTGGTATGTACAATGAATGTACAGATTATAGCGTACTGGTATGTACAATGAATGTACAGATTATAGCGTACTGGTATGTACAATGAATGTACAGATTATAGCGTACTGGTATGTACAATGAATGTACAGATTATAGCGTACTGGTATGTACAATGAATGTACAGATTATAGCGTACTGGTATGTACAATGAATGTACAGATTATAGCGTACTGGTATGTACAGATTATAGTGTACTGGTATGTACAATGAATGTACAGATTATAGCGTACTGGTATGTACAATGAATGTACAGATTATAGTGTACTGGTATGTACAATGAATGTACAGATTATAGCGTACTGGTATGAACAAATACAAATAAAACTATACAAGACAGTTTCAACTGTAACTCTTTCAGGATGGAATTATTCTGAGGTGTGGACGTAATTAATTTTAGGCTTATTATTTTGGGCCGCAACATGATTTTGGCGCAAGCTTCCTGAAGACAAAGTATTAGCTATGGAAGGTCATATAAGATATCAAAAGAAAGATAATTGAATGTGGAATTCATACACAATATAAAAATATAAGAAGTGTAACAACAAAATACAAAAATGACACCACAAACAGGGATGTCAGAGGAAAGGAGATTTTTTTGGCACATATTGTGTTCTACTCACCTTCAATTTTACTTGTCTTGAAATATTGCTATCAAATCTTACTAAAGTAGATTTGCCTTGACTGTCCATTTACTGATCATAATTTGTTTATTTGAAGTAAATCTATCAAATTCCTAGTGTTTTATGCCATTTTTTTTGTTTCATGTCAAATTTCCGAACTGAACAAAATATTGTGAAACCAGACCCAGTTATCATTAGGTCTAATTCTATTTTCTATATAAAGTAGTACAAGATTATCACTGCTGTCACCAGGCCGGTCTGATTCTCAAGAAACTAAAGCAGTGGGAACAGTTTTAGAATTTGTTAGCTGTTATTTTTTTCATTACGAATAATATTAGGTCTATTTCTTTTCCAATTTCCAACAAGTCGGTAAATATAAGGTAAATATGTCCTACAAATATAAGGAGAGCTACTGTATCAATCATCTCTACCTGCTTCAGCACATCTCCATGGGAAACAACTGTTGATAAAACCTCCTGCTGTGCTGTGTCCACATATGACAAAGCTTGGCTGAACTGCAAAGCTTTGAACAGGATGGTTATGTTAGCACCATATGCAAAAACGTAGAGACTTGGAGTATTGGTGTTACGAATCATTAAAAGCACACAGCATAACACATAAATTAATTAATTCGTACCATGCCTTCCGGCATAGGCAATCATGTCTCTCCACAGTCCTCTGTTATAAATTTAAATATTCATTATGTTTGGTGTTTGTGAGTTCTCAGATAGTTAAGATAGTTTGTGAGTTCTCAGATAATTAAGAATATAAATAGCCCAAATATCGGAGGATGACCAACAAAAAGGAAGTTCCGCAGTAACCATACAAATAGAGGTAAATGCAAATAAAGTAAATAGGTTACTAGAAAACTATCAATATAAAATAATAAAATATAGAAAATAACAATAAAAAAAAGAACAAATACAATTGTCAATGTGTAGGTCCAATTGGGACCTTTATCAAGACAACAAAAACAGTTAAGAACAAAAAAACCATAACGAATATAAACAAAATGGATTTCTCCTACCAGGAAATCAACACCCAGCAACAACAGATCCAGTGCAATACCAAAATTGAAATCCATTTTGTTTATATTCGCTATGGTTTTTTTGTTCTTAACTGTTTTTGTTGTCTTGATAAAGGTCCCAATTGGACCTACACATTGACAATTGTATTTGTTCTTTTTTTTAATTGTTATTTTCTATATTTTATTATTTTATATTGATAGTTTTCTAGTAACCTATTTACTTTATTTGCATTTACCTCAGATAGTTAAGATAGTTTGTGAGTTCTCAGATAGTTTGTGAGTTCTCAGATAGTTTGTGAGTTCTCAGATAGTTTGTGAGTTCTCAGATAGTTTGTGAGTTCTCAGATAGTTTGTGAGTTCTCAGATAGTTTGTGAGTTCTCAGATAGTTTGTGAGTTCTCAGATAGTTTGTGAGTTCTCAGATAGTTTGTGAGTTCTCAGATAGTTTGTGAGTTCTCAGATATTTAAGATAGTTTGTGAGTTCTCAGATGGTTAAGGAGTCAAATCCGGACTCTGAGAAACCTGTTGCATGTCAGCAAGAATGTGGTTGATCTTGAGATGAGGGAATACAGTCTGACCTTTCATTTTTCAACTCTTTTCGAATCGCCTGCATTTTTCTACTCTGTTCACAACTTTTAACATGCATGCTGATGTAACCATATCAGGCTGGGTGGTTAAGAGCTGCGGCTTCACAAAAGCTTCGGTTAATGCAAGTGCTTGTGAGTTGACTTCTCATTCTGAAAACATTTTGCTTGGCCTCCTTTTTCAACTTACTTACTTCTATGTGTTGCCAGGCATAATAAGGGAGCACACAAAAATAAGTTATCAGCCAAGCATGTCGAAAGAAAAGAATGAAAGAATTTGTAGCTGTTCCACGATAGTATCAGAAGACATGAGATTCCAGAAATTAGGTATGCAGATGATACCACCCTAAAGTCAAGGACAGGTTTAGAACAAATGATTATGTCAGTCAAACATCGTAACAAGACACAAAATCTTCTCAATGCAAAAAAGACAAAAATAAGCATATCAGCAGGGATGAACTCACAGCTACAACAGTAATTGACAAAGAACAACTAGAAAATATGTCACTTTGAATATCTCGTGTCAACCATCAACACCGCATGAGATTGATCTACAGAGGTCAGAAAGAGATTAGCAATGTCTCTACAAAAACATCATAGATGAAAAATCTGTTGCTGTGTTACGTTGCTGTGTTATGTTGCCGTGAGAGAAACATGTCCAAGCCACTACAGTTTTAAATATTATGGTTTTGTGCATTATTTTAGTGTTGTGTGTTTCTTGAGAAAGATCTCAGACCGTAACGTGGAAAATAGTTCTTGTTCTTTTGTTTATTGCTGTTTATTTATTTTTAACATTGATATGACTTTTTTTTAGTAACTTTTGTAATTTATGCAGCATTTATCATATCATCTTTCTAATGGCAACATATGTGGTTGTGAGATGTGGGGGTAATGACATCTGCAATGGAAAAGAAAATATTGGCAATGTTATAGAAAGGTCCTCAGAATATCATTGACAGAAAGACAAATTAAATCAGACATCTGCAAAGGCCTAAACATAGAAGAAGATTAGCTCCTCAAAGCTATCATAAAATGGAAGCTCACATATTTCAGACATATAAAAAGACACAACTGGTTTAGAAAGATTAATCATGGAGGGAAAAGTCCCAGGAAAGAGAACAAGAGGCAGACCAAGACTACGATGGACACATGACATAGAAGACCTTCTGAACATGACACTAGAAGATGGGCCAGAACCAAGAGTGTTACAGAGTGACAGTGAGAACAATGTTCTGTGACGGACACATCACATAGATAAATAAATACATCCTATATAGGATCAAAGTGACCCTGAAGCCATGCTGAAGTTGGATGTTTCAGACCAAAAGGCGCAGATATAGCAGCTAAGCTGTAAACCATGACACAACACAGTGTATTCTCTGGATAACATCCTGCTGATCTGCAGAATTTTGAGAAAAACGCAGAAGAGCATTTTACCAGAGCATTTTACCATAGAACAGTGGAAGATGTTCATCTAGCAGAAGAGCACTTACGTATGCATAGCTCACCATTTAACAGTCTGGAAGATGATCACCTGGCATGTGGATAATGTGATTGATCCAATGAAGTTGAGATGTGATCAACAAGGCATATGTACTTTCCATCTCAGACCAGGGATATTATATAACTGCTCTTTTTCTTTCATCTGTTACTAGCTTTAGCATTCACAAACCTCAGTAAATGAAAAAATGAATAATATAACTAGCAAACATCAAGGACTTATGGAACAAATCAGAAGTCAGTAGATGGGGTTTGAACCAGGTCTGTTTAGCTGGCACATATTCATCTTGCAACTTGAGTCAACACGAGTTATGAATTCAACCACATCACATTCCTAACAAAAAGATCTGGTTTTAGTCATTCCAGCATGTATGTGTATATTCGCAAGTCAATATGAATATATACTAGTCGATTGAAATATAGACAACTGCAAACATACTGCACAGGTAAGTAAAATTCCTCAAGAACCACAAACATTTACCAGTAGTATGTGCTATCAGGTCGCTACATTTTCACTTGAAACATGAACCTAGGAACTGTCAACTTTCAGAGGTCATGGCTGCTACACTCATTTGATGCATGAGCCCAGGAACTGTCAACTTTCATACGTCATCGCTGCTACACTCTCACTTGATGCATGAGCCCAGGAACTGTCAACTTTCTTCTTCTCATTCACAATTTATCATGTCCACACAGATAGTTCGAATTTTTTGATAAATTCTGTTACATTTGAAAGCTCCTCAAGGCTACCATACAACTGTCAATGTATGTCTGTCTCTGTGGAACAGTGCTCCTCCCTGAACTGGTTTAGTGTAATGCAGTCTTGCAGGATATGTTCTGCGGTCTGCCGAGTCAACTTTAAAAAGGCAAGACTGCAACATTCTGAAAACTTTACCTTGTTCGTGCAGTTCCTTCAAGGACAGTAGTCTGTCTACAATCGAAGGTAAGGTTTCTAATGTTGTCTCCCAATTCTTGACAAGATTATACAAGTCAGAGATCTGAGAAAGAAAATATAGATTCAGCAAGAATTATAAACTGAATTTAAAATCATTATGGCATAAATGAACAGATGGCACCTAGTGCTGCAAACAATCTCCCGGTTAGCAAACCTGGTGAACATTTAACCATTTCACTTCACTATGACAAGGCTAACTAAGCAAATAAGTTATATCTAGAAATTAAACATGCATAATTCACTATATATATATATATATTTCACAATGCTCTCACTCAACTTGTCTCAGAAAAGTTATGAACATCCAATAGCAAGACAAGATTATGAATACCACTGTCCTTGAGAAGTCTGACATCTCTAGCAATGACATTATTTTGATGCAGACACAGATTCATTGGGAAGGCCATGTAGTAGGTACTTGGACATCCAGGATTTGCTTGTAAAGAAAATTTTGCTCAAGTTATAATTTTCTTGGAATAATGTTTACATTTAGTTTTTTTGCCATTTTTTGTGTCTGCAACCAGATTTATTATGTTCTTTAACCATTTTTCTTTTCATATATGTAACTTTTAAGGATGCAGAACGATGCTGAAAACGGCAGTAAATTTTTTAAAAACATCAACATATGTTTTATTTATGCAAATTGGCTGTCATTTTGAATATTAATTAGTTGTACATGCCTCTGAGAATCACAGCAATGTGATCAACAGATGCTTCTTGTATTTGTGAATACAAAAATATATAGCTTCTCAGGTTGTGTGGGATTTTATTATGTTTAATAGATATTTAATTTATTTTCATTATAATTATGCAAATTAGCAGCCATTTTGAATATCAATTAGTTCTGTGTCCATCTGAACATTCCAGAAATGTGATCAACTTAAGCGTCTTGTCTTCAAGAACACAAAAATGTATACCGGGTAGTTTGTGTGTTGTATTATTTAAAATAACGAAGATAATTCAGAAATTGTCAGCTCAGTTACATTTTTGTGGTCAAGTTTTATTTATATTTTCCTTCATGTTTCATGTAAATTATTTTGATGTCAAATTAATTCCAAAATAATTTATAACTTTTTTCAGGGTTGACGTACAGACTTGGTTGATGTGTCGTTGAATTGCAATTTTCAAGGGCTATCTAAATATAGTATTTTTAATGATGTAGTATTATTTTGAAAATTTTGTCCCAGTACCTACATGTAGTATATATGCCAGATCATTGCCTGCCAAAGATACCTCTCGATGGTGAGTTGCAGAAGTGCACACATTCTCAAGGTAGCCAAAAGAAGCGCTACAAGAACTTGTTAATTACCTCCTCACTGAAAGCCTTTGAACTAAATGAAGACACATGGGAAGAACTCCCAGTCATCAGGCTTAATATGAGAGCAACGACTGGGATTAGCAAACTAGAGCATCTTCCTGGTGAAATGCTACTAGTTTGCAGGAATTTCAATGCACTCAATGTCTCTTGGGGAAACCCAAACAACACCCCTCAGGGACTGGCATTAAATTAAGCACTTCTCGAGACAACTAACTCTTCTGAATTGCGAGAGCATTACTAGATTAGCTACCAAAAAAAAAGAGACTCAGATTTCAACATTGACCTTGCACTGGTGTCTGGTCATGGAACAATAGATGTGAGATGGACAGTTCTTAAATACTATGGGAGTGACCATATACCATGAGGCATAAGTTTCTCAAAAGGGCGGCAAGTCAGAATGATAATATTCACCATTCTTTTAGATATGCGTGCACAAAATAATCAGTGCATACTCCACTGTCATACTGAGCATGAGGATGGAGATAGAGGGAGTTACAGCAGTTCTGAATTGCTTGATAACTGATACATTAACACACTCGGTAATACAGACTCTCAAAGCATGCTGCGCAAGATAGTAAAATTCATGTTCGGAAAGGAATGGTGGGGCTTATTGAACAACTCAATTGTCCAGAGCATTACATGGATATACTACCCTGTCATGCTGGGTTCAGAGGAAACGAGAGTTGGCTTATTGGCAGGCAATGCTGCTATAGACAGGACATTGATGAGAAGAGATAAAACAGACTTGATCAAGGCAGTAATACAATCATTCCAAGATGAAGATGATGTCAATGAGGGTGAGAACATACACATACAGAGAATATCAGAAATAGGAGTATCTAGAGGGGAACTCTAACTAAATTTCACAAATTGGATATAACAAATGGTCATCATTATCATGTGATGGACGAACAGCATACAAAATTTCACAATACATATCTAAAAACTTGTACAAATCGTAAATGTGAATAAAGAAAGCAAAGCAGACTAGAGAATGCTAAACCTTTGTTTGGTTGTCAGGGTCAACCTGTGCCTCTGTTTCCTTCTTCACTGAAACCTGTTGTATCTTTTGTAAGATCACATTCAGACGAGCTTCCACAGTTTCTGTGGTGACTGCATCTAACAGCGACAATTTGGAACTCAATATGGCTACAGCACCCTATAAGTATAGATGAAAAACATACAGTAATATAAAACACAGACTAAATCCCACACAAAGAAACATAGGTAACACTCAACAAAATAAACTGAGTCAACATTTTTACCAAAAGGTCTTTATCAAGACAATATACAGAACAAATAATATTGCAAATGGACTAAACTGCAGATATTTAACAATAGAAAAACCAAAGCTGCGATGACAAATTGTGATAGAATACACATTAAGAAATTGGCGGCAGGATAACGGTGAACAAAGAGAAAAAGTCACTGACATATGTAGTAAGAAGGAAAGAATGTCTCAGAAATGGAGTGGTATCAGGACTGAGGTGACAGTACATGAATGTGTCGAGTTGTAAAAACCAAAAAATACAATCATATTTACAGATAACAGTCAACAGAGAAATGAACAAGTGCAGATAGGGTTTTCCTGCCTACAAGAATGACAAAAAAGTGCTTGAAAAATAATGATCTGCCTACTTCAATGCAACATCGAGCATGAAAATTGAAATAGAAGCGTGACGGCAACACTGAATTTGCCACTGAAATATTAGCTCACACGGCTATACTCTCTCAGACTTCCAAAGCATGTTGTATACAACAGAAAGGTCCATGTTAAGAAAATAATGGGTCATGATACTGAACAACTTGGTTGTCTAAAGTATTACATGGGCATACCCTGGACAAGTGGAGGTCAGAGGCAATGAAAGATAAGAATCATTGGCAGGCAATGTTATAGTTGATGGTACAGTATTGAAAAGAGATACGGCTGACTTAAAACGGGCAGATATTGAATGACTACAGAGTGAGGAAGATGACGATGTTGGAGGAGAGAACGTGCACATACAAAGAATGATGGAAATGGAGATGACAGGAGAAAGTGTGTCCTCTTTGGAGAGAAATGAAGATCACATAATCAACATCTGACAGAGTATACATACTCTTGGATGGTTGCTGGAACAGAGAGAGGAGCACTTATGGGAATGTCCCATGCTGTTGGTTTCTAATCATGAATGGATTAAGACTAGGACTAGAAACAAATAGAATAAGACAATGGTATATCATTCAGTTTGTGATATCTTAGGAGTGGGCGATCACTGGGAATGTCAGCAGCAGAAGAAGAATATATAATTCTACAAGAAATCATACTTACAATTAGAGACTTGTTCTCAGCATCAGTTGCCAGTGTGTTCTGGTGACAAAAAAGTTATTGTATAAATATTAATTAATGTGTATCACTCTAAAGTAAATGGTTAGTGTGTGTCAGACTCTAAAGTAATTGGTTAATGTGTATCAGACTCTAAAGTAATTGGTTAGTGTATAAGACTCTATGTGGTAAAAAAAACAACTAACACCATTACACACTGGATAACACACACTCTCCCAATGATTGGTGGTTGCTAATCCTGCAGTCTATGGGCTCATGTCCTTTGACCCAATGTCATCTGTGTGATATATGCATGTGTTTGTGAGCTGTACAGGGTGTTCCATTTATCTAGCCTTGGAGTGAGAAGTATTTTTCTAATATCATCCAATGCTGGACATTTTTAACCATAAGCACGCTTTAGGCGAATGGTTTCGCCAGCATTTTTGCACGTCAGGTACGCTGGTGGCGAATGTATTCGACCCGTTGTTAGGCACCCAGTAATTCATAAAAAACCCCAGATTTTTAATATTTTGATTAACAGATTAGAGAAATCTGGCTAGTTATTCAATTTGACTTCCTTTTTCTGAAGGCTTAGTTGGACCAAATGTCGTTGAAATATTGAAATTTCTGCCCCATCTGAACAGTGGTATGGTGCCATGAAAGTGAATCGGGCTTTGTAGACTTTTATTTTATCATATTTTCAGTAAAATTATTATGGATTGTGATTCGGATGATGAATTCATGAGAGGTAGTTAGTTTTCACACTTGAAAATACATAAGACCACGCTGGTTTCTATATTTTGAGGCCAAACATCAAACGTTTTGGAATGATTCAGTTTAGGACTAGATCTAGCTTCAGAGAACGATTTTATGACAAATCTATAAGGTTTTGTCATTTTCCCCCAGTGAAATTAGAACAATTTGACCATATATACTATAGAATTAGGTCTGTATCATAGTGTTGCCACTCTAGGAAATTTAAAAAAAAAGGTAAGAAATTTTGACATCTAAAAAATGAACAGGCCTACTTGTTCAGTCAAGTCTCCCCCCATTGATATGAAAGGGAATTCATGTCGATCATGTCTGTGTATTGGTGGTTAAACAGTTCCTCTACCCCACAAGTGCTCAGTCCTGCTCAAACTATATTTAATACAGAATTAAATGGCCCCTCTACACCAAAGTGAACGTGGTAACCTAATTGATAGTGAGCTTGCTTGCTATCACTGAGTTACAGCATGCCAGGTTCGAAACCACGTTCGGACAAAAAAATAATCCAGGTTGTGATGTCTCGCTTGACATGACCACCCAGTCTACCCAACTGTAAATGGGTACTTGACACGCGAGTCAGAGGAGATAGAGACAACAAGGATGGGAATTGGCCATCCCACCTGACAGTTGCTGCAGCTTAGTACATGAAGAGTTATCTTCATCCCCGACAGCAGGTTGCTGCCATGACACCTACCTTTAGCTTTACCCCACAAGTGTTCAGTCCTGCTCAAACCATATTTAATACAGAACTTCCCTTATACTGTACAGGTGTCATTCACCTGTAGTAGTGCTAACATTCTGCCAGCAGTCAATCCATCTGCTATCTCAGATAAGCCACTCAACATTGTGTTCAACAGTTTTCCAATTAACGTTGTATACCTTTGGTGACCAACTTCTACGGTCATCAAAACCGCTATAACACTTCAGAAATACAGCAACTGTAATGGTATGACTACTATGAATAACTCATCCGAGATAGTAAGTCATTAAAAAAATGAAAGCACCCACAAATTACAGTCTCTCGATATCCCTTATACGTTTTATTCTTCAATAATCCAATATTCTGATATACAGAAAGTAATATAAATATATGGGTCAGAATCATAATAAGTAGGATTTCATTCCTGAAATAACACTAGGGCTTTGAAATTCATTCAGAAATGGCAAACTTTAAATATTTACATAGACAATTTTAAAGCTCTATTTTGTGAGTTAGATTTTATACAGATCTTTAACTATGCTGCTGCCAGTGTCTCAAAAACGTGCGACCATCACGGCAATGAGAGATACTACACTTAGGATTGCTGGTCACCAAAGAGTTGGTTGGTTGGTCACTGATCCAGCGGTCCATGGTCTCATGCCCTTTGACCCAATGCCATTAAAATGGCATTATATTGATGGGAAGTCTGTGGATTTTCGCCAGAGCCACAGAATAACTATCACACCACCAGGAAGGTAGATTTCAACCTATGCACTGCTCTGAGCCACTGCAGTCAAGATAGAGTTCAGTGTCAATTCCCTATATACGCTAAATACGGATGTTTTTTTAATTGAAATATAGAAATAATTGTTAAAAAACAAGGATATATGGAAAAATAAGATGACGCCTATGGTAAATATATGTTACATAATGACTAAATAAATATATGCTAAAAATACCTAACACTACTAATAAAATGAAGAAAAAATAAGTAACAAAATCAATGAAGGATATGACAACAGTTGACTAAACGTTCTTCATCTGAACTAACATATATCATTTAATAGTTCTCCATCTGAACTAAAATATAACATTTAATAAGAACAATTAATCTTAAAATAAACAGAAAATAAATCTTAATTTATGAATATATATATATATATTTTAAAATATAAATAGGTAAAAGTCAGTGTCTTGGCAGGATGAAGCACGTACTTGTACTTACATTTTGTTTACAAATATGCTCCTAAATTAATATTTTCTGTATAGATTGTTATTATATGTTCGTTCCGACGAATATCTTTTGGTCAAAACTTTTCTTTCTAATTTATTTTATTATCATTGTTTTTCAAGTTTTCATGAGTGGTGGTAGGTCATGGAAAGAGAAGAAAACAAATAAAGAGATACTAAAAACACTTAATATGAAGAAGGAACTACTAAGAGAAATAAAGATCAGGCAAACAAAATATTTCGGACCCTATTGAAGACCTTACTTGAGGATAAAGTCAAAGGGAAGCGACAAGAGGTAGGCAGAGATACAAGTGGAAGAGTAACATCACACGATGGACAGGTTACGGTCTAGCTGAGTGCACCACCAAGACAAGAGATGTTGGAGATACTTTGCAGCCAACCTTCGTTATGGAGACGGCACTTAATGATGATGATAGGTATTTGTGACACATATTGACTATTCACTATTACCATGGTATTTGTGACACATATTGACTATTCACTATTACCATGGTATTTGTGACACATATTGACTATTCACTATTACCATGGTATTTGTGACACATATTGACTATTCACTATTACCATGGTATTTGTGACGACAGCAAATATCAGAATGTTGGATCTTATCAGGTTTTTTAGTAGAGAAATGGATGATGATGACGATGATAAAGTAATCCCTTTAGCTGTGAACAAGTAGCTCTATCAGACCTACCATCTTGTCAAAGTTCCTACCAATAACATTCTCAAGTCGATCCAGTCTTTCTTCAAGTGTTGCTATCTGAAATATTGCAAATATAAAATGTGAACCAGAACTAAAGGAAGCAAAAAGAATCAGAACTAAAACAAGCAAAGACAACAAAAGAGAAAAATTCAAGAACTAAAGGAAGTAAACATAACCAAACAAATATAAGAAAAAGAAAACAATATGAAGGTACCAAAATTGTTATGTCTACTTCTTCTTGTTTGCAATTTACCATGTCTACACAGCAAGTCTGGTTTTCTGAATAAATGCTGCTGTATGTGAAAACTCATCAGTGCTCACATACAGCTTTCTGTGGATATCCGTCTCGTGGGCCAGTGCTCCTTCCTCAACTGGTTTAGTGTAATGCAGTCTTACAGGATATGGTTCGTGGTCTGTGCTGTATAGCCACAAGGACACAGAGGTTACATTTATTTTCGCGCTGGGGCATGTGGGTGTTTGAGGCAATGAAAGAGCAGATCAAATGGTGTCATGCGTGATTGTGGCACAGGGCAATGGATCGAGCTGACATTTGGAACTCCTTAAGAGATATAGTACACGAGAGTGAGAATAGTGTGGATGATGATTCCTTTTCAATGTCCAGGATTAAAGACCAGGGTTTGAAATGCAGTGTTGCTAGAAGTGAACATTTTGGAGGGTGCAGAAGAATGATAGTCAACCAGCATAGGATCGGTACTGTCAGCAGAAGTGTAATGGCGGATACTCTCAGGAAAAGATCGGAGCAACTATGGACGTGTCCAGTTTGCAGTGATGATAATCCGACGACTAACTAACTAACACAGAGGTGATGGAACCAGTCCTAGTCTGTTTACAAGGATATTTACTATGTTGTGTCATGTCTTGATCCAGTAGGTGATAGCCTGCTCAGCTCTGTCAGGATAGTTATAGTTAGTCTTTTGGATGGTCAACTTTCCTAATAGCTTTGATGACAGTCTTCTTTTCCTGGTGTGTATAAGCATGTGTGTGTTTTTCTCTCTCTCTCATATGTTTCAGGTCAAACTGTGCATATGATAAAGTTAAGATGTAAACCATTACACAAGGCACATCACACTGTGTTCTCAGGACTAAATTCAGTTAATTGGTAAGATTGACAATGACAGCAAAAAAATCAGAAAAGAAGACAGACTTAGATGCAAGGTTTCTATAATGTAAGAGAGTGATGCATCCAACAATTGTTTAGATATGAGATTGTAACTTATATGTCATGAGTTGTCTCCCTGTCAGCTAACTGTGCATACACCTGGGTGCAAATGTTAGCTTTTTCTGTCAGGACAAAAGATGTTCTCATTTTGACCACTTTACTTTATCCATCACTTATATGAATTTGAAGTTCAAATCCATACTCTCTCTGGGATCTCAACCACACCACCATAATCATATCTGGAAAAGTGTCCAGATTCTCAAACATAACTTACCTTACTATTTCTACTAAACTGAGTTTTCACTGGTCAAACTTACCTTACTATTTCTGCTAAACTGAGTTTTCACTGGTCAAACTTACCTTACTATTTCTGCTAAACTGAGCCTGCTCTGGTCTGTAGTACAACTCATAAAGAACATGGCTACCTTTATTTGCATCTTCGTGTGTTCTACTCTTCTCCCCAACTGCAGATTTCAAGTTATCCAACTGAGACAATAACCTTCTGAAGAAATATCACAGAAAAGCATGTTAATATAAATAGGAAATATGCAGGAAGTTTTGAGGGTGAAGTTAGCTGCATGAAGCCATGCTGAATGGATGTATTACAAAGATATCTAGTTTATTCCATATAATGTGTTCCATTTATCTGGCCTTGGAGGAAGAAACATTTTCTGACATCCAGCACTGGACATTTAAAAAAAGCTGTGGTCAACAGATTCATAGGGATGAGTTCATAGCCAGCACGATGGAGTGTGTTGTGTTTGTATTCCGTTCAGATGATTGTTAAGCTGTACATATTGTGTGCGAAATTACAAGATGATAATTGGTCTTTCCTTCCCAGGAGGTTAATGTGGTCTTTCAATCAATTTATAAAGTACCATGCAGAGTGGCATAGGTGGTCATGCTTCTCCACAGCTTTATGTCCCTTGTGTTGTTAATAAGTTCAGTTGGTGAGATTTTTTGTGTGCCACTGTGACAATGTATCCTGAAATTTATCTCATTTTTCTTCCTCAGTCTCTTCTCCACTTGATCTTTTGCATGGTTACTAAAAGTTCAGGTACTGCCTTTCTCATCACATGCACGAAGTAACTTGACTTTCTGCTTCTAATTTTTTGCTATATTTTGTCTTTTTACTCCAGCATCTCTAATGACATCTACAATAGTTTTCCTGGCTGTCCATGGAATCTTCATCATCCTTCTCAAAAAACAAATCTCAGCTTCCTCCAGCTCACTGTGAGCTCTTATGTTTACTGTCCATGCTTCACATCCATAAAAAAGAACTGGTTTAATATAGCATCCTAGCACTCGAACTCACATATTCATTGATACTTTGATCTTTGGGATGGTCATGTATTTGTAGACTTCTCTCCCAGTAGGAAATAATGTTAGACCTGCATTTTCTAAATACAACAGCAAGCCAGTGATACTATTTTCTAAATACTAACAGCAATCCAGTGATACTAACAGCAATCCAGTGATACTAATTTCTAAATACAACAGCAAGCCAGTGATACTATTTTCTAAATACTAACAGCAAGCCAGTGATACTAACAGCAATCCAGTGATACTAATTTCTAAATACAACAGCAAGCCAGTGATACTATTTTCTAAATACTAACAGCAAGCCAGTGATACTAACAGCAATCCAGTGATACTATTTTCTAAATACTAACAGCAAGCCAGTGATACTAATTTCTAAATACAACAGCAAGCCAGTGATACTAACAGCAAGCCAGTGATACTATTTTCTAAATAAAACATCAAGCCAGTGATACTAACAGCAAGCCAGTGATACTATTTTCTAAATACTAACAGCAAGCCAGTGATACTAACAACAAGCCAGTGATACTATTTTCTAAATACAACAGCAAGCCAGTGATACTAACAGCAATCCAGTGATACTATTTTCTAAATACTAACAGCAAGCCAGTGAAACTAATTTCTAAATACAACAGCAAGCCAGTGATACTAACAGCAAGCCAGTGATACTATTTTCTAAATAAAACATCAAGCCAGTGATACTAACAGCAAGCCAGTGATACTAATTTCTAAATACAACAGCAAGCCAGTGATACTAACAGCAAGCCAGTGATACTATTTTCTAAATAAAACATCAAGCCAGTGATACTAACAGCAAGCCAGTGATACTATTTTCTAAATACTAACAGCAAGCCAGTGATACTAACAGCAAGCCAGTGATACTATTTTCTAAATACAACAGCAAGCCAGTGATACTAACAGCAAGCCAGTGATACTATTTTCTAAATACAACAGCAAGCCAGTGATACTAACAGCAAGCCAGTGATACTAACAGCAAATCAGTGATACTAACAGCAAATCAGTGAGACTAACAGCAATCCAGTGATACTAATTTATAAATACAACAGCAAGCCAGTGATACTAACAGCAAGCCAGTGATACTATTTTCTAAATACTAACAGCAAGCCAGTGATACTATTTTCTAAATACTAACATCAAGCTATTGATACTATTTTCTAAATACTAACAGCAAGCCAGTGATACTATTTTCTAAATACTAACAGCAAGCCAGTGATACTAACAGCAATCCAGTGATACTAATTTCTAAATACAACAGCAAGCTAGTGATACTAACAGCAATCCAGTGATACTAGCAGCAAGCTAGTGATACTAACAGCAAGCCAGTGATACTATTTTCAGCAGTATGTTACAGTTCTCCAGACTTATTTCCAAAGTTGATCCCACCTGGTAGCTTGTTATGGAAGAGATTGTAGACTAACAAGAGATGGCCACTTTAACCACAGAGCCAAGATGATAGTGACCCAGTGTTGACCTTATGTTTACTGTCCATGCTTCACATCCATAAAAAAGAACTGGTTTAATATAGCATCCTAGCACTCGAACTCACATATTCATTGATACTTTGATCTTTGGGATGGTCATGTATTTGTAGACTTCTCTCCCAGTAGGAAATAATGTTAGACCTGCATTTTCTAAATACAACAGCAAGCCAGTGATACTATTTTCTAAATACTAACAGCAATCCAGTGATACTAACAGCAATCCAGTGATACTATTTTCTAAATACTAACAGCAAGCCAGTGATACTAATTTCTAAATACTAACAGCAATCCAGTGATACTATTTTCTAAATACTAACAGCAATCCAGTGATACTATTTTCTAAATACTAACAGCAATCCAGTGATACTATTTTCTAAATACTAACAGCAATCCAGTGATACTAATTTCTAAATACAACAGCAAGCCAGTGATACTAACAGCAAGCCAGTGATACTATTTTCTAAATACTAACAGCAAGTCAGTGCTACTATTTTCTAAATACTAACAGCAAGCTAGTGATACTATTTTCTAAATACTAACAGCAAGCCAGTGATACTATTTTCTAAATACTAACAGCAAGCCAGTGATACTAACAGCAATCCAGTGATACTAATTTCTAAATACAACAGCAAGCCAGTGATACTAACAGCAATCCAGTGATACTAGCAGCAAGCTAGTGATGCTAACAGCAAGCCAGTGATACTATTTTCAGCAGTATGTTACAGTTCTCCAGACTTATTTCCAAAGTTGATCCCACCTGGTAGCTTGTTATGGAAGAGATTGTAGACTAACAAGAGATGGCCACTTTAACCACAGAACCAAGATGATAGTGACCCAGTGTTGAAAGCACAGATGATGATGATTACTAGGATCTTCTGCATTCTTTCTCAAACTTCTGCAAATTAGAAGTGTTCTGTCATGGTTTATAGCTTGTCTGCAATATCTGTGGCTTTCAGTCTGACACATCCAACTTCAGCATGGCTTCTATATCACTTTGATGCTCATCGAGATAGGACAACTAACTCCACACTGAAAATCTTATCTGCCTCTTCAAACATGCATGGCAGGTAACAGTGTTGGTATCACATACTCCCCATTCGGACTACTGCAACACATGAGTGATAATAGAATCAGGAAGTTGTGGAGAGACATGGTCACCTACATCAGTGAGCATAAGATTTCATTTATGATAACTATCATCAGATAACAGTTGATAACTATTTCATAACAACACAACCATGAAGACGTCAATAACTAACAATGTGTTTCTCCTTACTTTTTCAAAGCTCCCTGAGGATCTAGCAGATCGACAGATGCTTCTGAACCAAGCAGCTTTTCCAAATGTAGATCAGCAAGTTGCTGATGGAGGTGCTCGAGATGCTTGGCTGAGACAATTGGATCACCTGAGCCAGAATCTGACACATGAACCTGTTAAATGATACAAACATGCAGTTCTTAGAATGATTAAACATCAATAGAATTCATTTTGATTTTCAATTGTAAGCAATCATGTATCATCAACAATCATGTCTCACCAACAATCACGTATCACCAACAATCACGTATCACCAACAATCACGTATCACCAGAACTTCTTGCTGACAGTGACAACCAGTTTTGCAGTTAAATTTGAATGATAGAACCATCATATAAATCCTTTTGGAAATTTTGCTGATATATTATTTAAAGTATATCCTCCTAGTTCTGCTGGTATAACATCCATGGTATATCCTCCCTATAATTCTACTGGTATATCATCTATGGTATACCCTCTATATGCCATCCTCTCACTAAACTGAGAAATTACATATATTCCTACCCAACTAAAGGTTTCATCTTCTATAATTGCAATCCAATAATCTTCACCAGTTTCTGTGTCATTTCAGACAAAGATCAATGCATTGTGCTTGTAGTTTGTCCATCAAAGCTGTGTTATTTATAGCTTTCAGCACATCCGATTTCAACATGCAACTAAAGTTTGAAAAAGTATAAACTGTCATATCTGCTAGACCTGCATTAAGTGTTTATCTACTTAATGAAAGAATCCATTGGTGAATGTCAGCATTGCAAACTATTATAACAATTATTTCTCTTCTTCTTCTTCGGCATTAATTCTCAAACTCCTGCTTGATCTTCCTCTTCTAGCAGGACAAGGGTCCTAACTAGATTTCCAGTAGGATTTAGTCCAAAGAATGGAATGCGTTGTGTAAACGTTTTATTTGCACACATGTCTTCGGCAGAATTTTCTATCCACATATGAGTGATATAAATCACATAGCATCTTTACATGCAAGATTTACTAGATCCACAATAGCTTCTGCCTTTTATCACAGTTTAAATCTCTCAAAGTCTCTTCTTGATGAACTAATGTAACCCTTTCTTCATTGATATTGGTGTTTTCTTGGTATGAAAATTCAAGTGCTAGGATGTTATGTTGATATAATTTGCTTTATGGATGTGAAGCATGGACAGTAAACAAAAGAGCTCAAGGTAAGTGGGAGGCAACCGAGATGTGGTTTTTTTTTAAATGATGAAAATTTCATTACCTATGGTTTTGTTTTGTTTTTAATTTTTTTTTACAGATTTAGGATAATTTTATTGTGCTGAATCCCAAAATCACATTGGTTTTGCTCAATCAGGTCAGGTTTTATCTAGCTCCACATGATATTTTTTTTTATAGGTGGGCCATATTCCATGTCAAATCAATCAGTAAAACAACAATTGATTTGCCCACATTTGATCAAAAGTGTGGGGTTTTTTCCCCTATTTAAAAGGACAAATGATATAGAAAGCAAGTATTTTATTGTCGCATGTATGGATATTTTCATGTCATATGTTGCAGAATTTCTTAATCTATCTTGGAATATACAAATTATGAAGATTTCCCATGTTTAAATTTACTAGTATTGCTATTTTTTGTGTGTATTTTTTTAAGGTTTCAAGTGATTCAAATGGCTTCAACTAAAAGATCTTGCAGAAAATGTGTTCTTCTTCACAATGACAATCAGTTTGCTTGTGTACCCCTTGCTCACTTGACTACACTAAAGGAGAAGAATGAAGCAGTGACATGCATGTTGAAGAGAATGAGGGATATAGAAAGGAGATTTCAGAAAGCTTGACTCTGTGACATGGGGGATCATAGGTATATGAAATGAACGACAGTATACAAAAAAGAAGACAGTGTACAGACAATATACCAAATGCCACACGCCATAGACTATAAGACATGACTGACAGTACATAAGACAAAAGGCACCATAACCAATGCCACATGGTGTGAGCTATAAGTAATGAACAACAGTACACAAGACAAAAGGGTGAGTACAGACAAGACAGCCAACACCATATATCATGGACTATAGTAGGAAGGTCAGATATTTATTACCTGAATTTTGCCAAGCTCATTTGTCAAGTTCTGCAAGTCTTGCTGCAGTCTCTGAAACTTCTGATGGGGAGTCTCCTGTCTGACAACATCTTCTGGCTGCTGAAAGCATTACAATTTACAAATATAACTTCACAAGTATTAATCAAGTCCTAGAAAGATTTTAATTTCTAATTTAATTTAGTTATTAATTTAGATTTATTTATATCTCTATATAAGGTCTAGACATTGCTTGATGACAGCTTTTTCTCAGATGACTATTATGTCATATCTTCTCTACACACTCCTCAGGCTTTCTTTGGACTCTTATCCCATGTGGACTCATGCCAATGATTGTTTTGCTATATTTTTGCCTGGTTTTCTGAATGTGTACCTGATGGATGTTTTTGTTCCTCTTGATCTGAACATCTTCCAGTCTGGTTTATTTGCATTCTTCTTTTGCAATGCTCTCAAACTCCTGCATATTAGCAGGATGTAGTCCAGAGAAAGGAGTGCAGTGTCATGGTTTATAGCTTTCCTGCGATATCTGCACCTTTCAGCAGACACATCCAACTTTAGCATGGCTTCTGGGTCACTGTGACCCTATAGGGATAGAACAGTCAACTCCGCTCCACAATCTGTCATCTCTTATGACATGCATAAAGGAAAACAGTGTTATTATTCTTCGATCTTCTTTTGGGCCCTGGCAACAGTCAGGTGATTTGCATTCATATTAATTTGAAATGCAGTGTATCAATAAATATAAGCCACACAAACAGCCAAATCTAGTACAGACTTACAACATTGTGATACTTGAAACAGGAAATGTACTTTATTTAAAAACATATCAAAATGGAGAGTTGTAGGCAACAAGCAGACATCTACATTAGTAAGAGGACATTATCAAGAAATGAACATACTACAGAGTGTACTATCACATTGAGAGATATAAATACAGTTGGAGGATCAATGCAATTGTCCTTTGATTAATGGCAAAGTTAGGTCCAAAAGCAGCAAATTGCCATCGGGGATGAAGATAACTATTCATGTACTAAGCTGCAGCAACCTTTAGATGTAGTGGCCAGTTCCCTTTCTTCATGTGTTTACCTTCCCCAAATTTTACGCATGTGGTTGCGTCTGTGGGTCTCACCAATGGCCCACTAGACATACCACCCATGCAACAGAAAACCTTAGTGAATGACATGCCGTTATATTGAGGTTATCTTCTTAGAGAAGCTTCATGGAATGTCATCTATACAATTATGCCTCTCATACTTTCATTTTTTTGTTACAATGTATTTTATATATTTTTATGTATGCGCCCTCTGTGGTTGGGATGGAGCCAGAGATTTGCTTCACAGCAGTGGGGAGGAGGAAACCGACAGCACTGTTTCTTCCTATGGCTGAAACCCATCATAGAGGCACATTGACTCAGGACGTGACAATCCTTTTGACTTGAACATTTGGTTGCATGCCTGGAGCAATAGAGAATTTCGGCATAACCAGTAGTCAATTGGTGGTGGGGAATGAGCACAGTGAACCCTATCTTGGCTACAGTGGCTAGGAGCAGTGCATAGGTTTAAACCTACCTTCCTGGAGGTGTGATAGTTGTTCTCTGGCTCTGTCCCGGGGTGGGCCGAAAATCCACAGACTTCCCAGCAATATAATGCCATTTAATGGCATTAGGTCAAAGGGCATGAGCTCATGGACCGCTGGATCAGCAGCCAATCAACCTTCCCCAACCTATGCTTCAGATGCTATACAGTTAGGTCGACTGGAGAAATGGTTGTGTCAGGCAAGAAATCACAACCCAGGTTTTTTTATCCATACGTGGTTTTGAACCTGGCATGCTGTAACCCTGTGATAGTAAGCAAACTCACTATCAACTAGGCTACGGGGCTCATCCTTTGATGTGCATCCATCATATGATGTTTATATCCAAATGATAGATCTCAAGTATTAAATTCATCATATGATGTATCTATTCAAATTATAGATCTCAAGTTTTAAATTAGAGTTTCTTCACAGATTTATTAAATACCTAGATGGCTCCACTTCCCAGCAGTGCAAAGTGATTTAAGCAGAAGTCTCCTCAGAGGGGGTAAAATATAATTGTACAGATAAATGCTGTAGGAGTTCCACCAGAAAAAATCTATACATTTTAGGGTCACATCATTTACTAGGGAGGTCTTTTGTTGCATGATCAATAATATGTACTCAACTGCAGCAAAACTGGCACTCTTACTGATCATGTTTTGTTGTGAATGTAATCTTCATAAAGACCTTTTAGTCGAAACGTCGATTTATGTGTATTATATGTTTCCAGTGATTAGCAAAACTTATTTGCCCCGTTCCAAGCTTCTTATGCTGCATGGTGATCTATCTGATGGGAAACTGATGAAACCTTCAGACCTTCCACACGTCGCTACAAACACATCAATTGATCCACACATAATTTCACCGTCTCTAGTTTCTAACTTGGCTAGTACCGCATCATAAACTAGTGTGTACCACTCAGTTTTTTCCCATATATAAATTCAACCAGACAGATTTACCTTCATGTCTACTTTCTGCCTTGGCTAATCCCAAGAGTGGGAGTGTAGACATGTCTTCAGTAAGGGGTAAACACCATCCTCTTTTAATTGATGACCTTTTTGTGAATAATTATGCGGAGTGGAGTGGCTGACAGTTTACTTTGCTAAATTTCTATTACTAAGTCATGTTTTAACACCCCCCCCCCACTCCAACAACTAAAGGCATTGCTAGTCTGTCACTATAGAAACTTGCGCTACACTCATTTGTTTCTCATCTCCCCCTGAACACACAATGACACCCTGATATAACCAAAATGCACCTACACAAATGTTGAAAGGGGTGCTCCGCTAACAGATAAATCTCAGAATAAACATAGAACACAAAAATGTAAAAACTCTCACAAGTGTTGTTCTGTCTGCAGCATAACTGATGGCACTTGACTTTGTGATACAGTTTGAGAAATCTGATCAATATGATAGAATTTGAAACATATGTACACATTTAACTTATTGTCCAAATTTAACTTAATATAACAGTACAACTTATTGTAAATCTAACTTATTGTAAATCTAACTTATGTAAATATCTAACTTATGTAAATATCTAACTTATGTAAATATCTAACTTAGTCAATCTTAGTTCTACTAAAATCTTCCCAATACACTTCTCATGTAGTACCTAGTTTTACCAAAATCTTCCCAACATGTTAGATTTAGTTCTTCAGAACACATTTCATGACTGTGCCAGAATATAACAGTTTTTGACTCTTGATTAGAAACTGCTTTCACAACACGCGGGGCATTCCCACAAGTGCTTCGCCCTCCGCTCCAGCAGCCATCCCAGTGTATGTAGTTACAGAGTCCCGGTCAGATGTTGATTGTGTGATCTTCTGGACTTTCCAAAAAATGTACTTTTTCTTTCCTCACCTTTAGATACTTCCATTTCTAAGATTCTCTGTATGCATACGTTCTCAGCCACATTGACATCATCTGCATCTTTAAATGCTTCACCAAAACTTCTTTATCTTTTCTCAGCAACGTGCAGTCTATTACCGCATTGCCTACTAATAAGTCAGCTCTCTCGTTTCCTCTGACCCCAGCATGACCAGGGCAGTATATACATGTAATGCTCTGGACAATTGAGTTGTTCAATAAGTCTCATTATTCTTTTCTCAGCATGAACTTTTCTATCTTGCACATCATGCTTTGAGAGACTGTGAGTAATACCGAGTGTGTTGATGTATCAGTTATCAACCAATTAAGTACTGCTGTAACTCCCTCTATCTAGACATAATATAACAGTGATCTTGTTTAACTAACACATGCATGTACCTGACTTCCCAGTAGAAACTGATTTTCCTTGAAAAATCTTGAATGCAGCATCAGTGCTGATAGAAATATGCTCAACACTTTCACTGGTTAGTTCTTCCTGAAAATAATAGAAATATGCTCAACACTTTCACTGGTTAGTTCTTCCTGAAAATAATGATCAATGAATTTTATGGAACAAATTCTATGGTTATCTCAGGTACACAACATGCTGTCATGTTGAAAAGGACAGAGCGCATATGGGGAAACTTGAATACAATGAAGCCAAATATGCCTATTTTATAGTTTCTCTTTTCTGTTATCACTTGAGCTACTATTTATTGACTTATGACACTGGAGAAAACCAAGTCTGGAGATTTACAACCATTGAGGAAGCTACTGTGAAGTCTTCTCAGATGATGAATCCCTTTACCAGTGAGCAGGTAGCTCTTGTGCTCTACTGTACGACACTGGAGACATCAGCAAAAAAAGCTCTCCAAACATATCTATCCATATTTGGAGGAGTGTTGAAAAATCACGGCCCAGACCATTCCTTGATGTTATCAATCCAGGATTTCCTCTTCTCCTTCCACCATCATCGACTATTCACTTCAAATTAATTCTAGAAAGTGAGTGGTATCTCCTGACATGTCCAAACCAGACAAGTTGACTGTTTCACCATTAAGAAACATTACAGATGATCAACATGAAACATGCTACTAAGATCAAAACAATGGATAATAATACATTCAATTACATAAGACAGTTTCTAACATTCAACCAAAAATAATCACCACAGAGAGAGAGATAGATGGATGTTAGAGATGACCACCAGGGACAGAGATAATGCTGGAGATGACCACCAGGGACAGAGATAATGTTAGAGATGACCACCAGGGACAGAGATAATGCTGGAGATGACCACCAGGGACAGAGATAATGAAGATGACCACCAGGGACAGAGATAATGAAGATGACCACCAGGGACAGAGATAATGAAGATGACCACCAGGGACAGAGATAATGAAGATGACCACCAGGGACAGAGATAATGAAGATGACCACCAGGGACAGAGATAATGCTGGAGATGACCACCAGGGACAGAGATAATGCTGGAGATGACCACCAGGGACAGAGATAGATGATGTTGGAGATAACCACAAGAGACAGATATAGAGAATACTGGAGATGGCCATCAGGGACAGACATAAAGGATGTTGGAGGTCAACTGCAGCTTAACATTCATGACGCAGCACTATTTGATTTGATGATGAAATCTCACTAAATTTTTGTTTTTTTCTAATTCTATCTGTTTTCTTTATGAATTTCCTCTTTAACCATCCTCTGTTGTTAACACTGCGATTTCTGACTTCATGGTGTTCCGAGTCTAATGCTGCTGAAACAGATGCTGACATCAGAGCACAACTCTGGCCCTTGTGACAGGTGTCTTTGCTATTCCGCCCATCCATGCTGTGTAACTTCATCAAGGCAGTAATAAATTCATTTCAAGATGATGACATCAATGAGGCTGAGAACATACACATACAGAGTATGTCAGAAATAGGAGGATCTAGAGGGGAGGGAAGGAAAAGTAATTTTTTGGGAAAGTCCTGAAGACCAAACAATCAACACCTGACCAGGATTCTGAGTCTACATACACTGGGATGGCTGCTAAAACGGAGAGCACAGCACTTATGGGAGCGCCCCATGTGCTGTAATGCTAGTTTCTAATCACGAATCACACACAATAACGAAGATGACACAGAATATTGAGCAACAGATGACTACAGATGATCTCGCTGGCATTTTGCTTAACATTTGTCTTATACTCAAGAGGTTGTAGGTTCGATCCTGGGTCATGACATCCTGTTTACAAAGGCATTTTTTTGGAGACCGCTAGGGAATTAATGGTTAAAGCTATTTATGGATTTATTGCTTGACGCTATGGAGTTACACACTGTAAGTAGTGCTCTTGGCATGAGATTTAGTGCTCTTGGCATGAGGTTTAGTGCTCTTGGCATGTGGTTTAGTGCTCTTGGCATGTGGTTTAGTGCTCTTGGCATGAGGTTTAGTGCTCTTGGCATGTGGTTTAGTGCTCTTGGCATGTGGTTTAGTGCTCTTGGCATGTGGTTTCATTGAAAGGAGAGGAGCATGTATAAGTCAACCTGCCCAGGTAAAAAAAAAATTAAGGTAACTCTCTTCAGCATATATTTTTCATCATCGACTCAAGGCACAGATGATGTAGGTAGCCCAACTTTTGTGCAACACACTCATAGAATCAGTCAGAAAACAGACATGTAGCACTCTGGGAATCCAGCCATATCATTACCTTCGTCACTGCCATCGCCATATTTTACTAGTGTTCGTATAGAAAGCAGCAGTTTCTTCCCTAATACACTTCACACTTCACTGAGCAATGAACGTCCAAAGACTGTGCACATGCCAAACCACAGATCCATCACTTTAGACAATAATATCCCATTTTTGGGGATTCTCCCTGATTAAAGAATGGACTTCTGAATCTATATTGCACTAGAATGTCAATGGCATTGTGACATTTCCTTGGCAGTTGTAAACTTGATAGTTTTACTTTTCCACTTCTTCAGTAATAAACTGTATTACTGAAATCTGGCTAAGCAAGTATGCATCAAAGAGGGAAGGATACAATCTAAAAAAGAAAATGGGTTAAAAATATCTGCATGTCATCAAAAGTTGCAGAAACCAAAGCTTCCTGTGAATATGAAAGAAGAATAGTTCTATGGAGCAAATCTTACCGGTACTACTTTCACTAAATTCTGCTCAGCCTCCGGAAGATCATTTGATTCAAAGACATCAGGTGAGCTTGCATCCTGGAAGAAAATACCAAAAGGCACAGATAAAAATCAAATTGTCTGTAATAAGTACAGATTTGTCCAAAACTTGATCATGGAGAGTGCTTGTTCACTACATATAATATTCTGGAGTTCCTAGGAAACTACTTTATTGTCATGACATCCCTACAATTATACCTTTTATGCTCTTTTGTGTGTTTTTTCATTCTTTTATGCATGCATCCTCTGTGGATGGAAGACAGTCAGAGATGTATTTCACAGCAATGGGAATGGTGAAACTGGCTACACTGTTTTCCTATGGCTGATGCCCCTCATAGGAGCAGTGACTCAGGACGTGACAAGCCTTTAGCACTTGATTACATGTGGTTTGAAATGTGGTGTCGCTAGAAAGGAGCTGTTTCATGTGGGATAAAGAATGATGGTCAATCAATGGCGTACTGGGGCTGTTAGTCAACATGTAATGGCAGATATGGTCAAGGGGAGATCTGAGCACCTATGGACTTGACCAGAGGGCAGTGATGATGATCTAACGACTAACTAACTAACTTGATTACATGCCTGGAGCCATAGAAGTTCAGCATAACCAGTAGGAAATTGGTGATGTGGAATGAGCACAGTAAATCCTATCTTGGCTGCAATACCTCGAGCCTGCGCATATATATAAAGATACCATGCTGGTAGTGTGACAGTTATTTTCAGGCTCTGCCCTGAGGTGGGTAGAAAATCCACATGCTTCCCAGTGTGACAGTGGGGGTATGTGGATGTGGTTAGTTTGTTAATGTGACTGCAACTGTAACTGAGACCTCCTCAGGATCCTGCTTCACCGTGATCTCGTACTTGTCACCTGGTCATGTTAACTCCTGCTGTGGCTGGGCTGTCTCTCTGGACAAACCATGACTTGACTTGGATGCCTCTGGTGTGATCTATTCTAATTAATTATATAGTAATTCGATGTGAACTCACCAGCGAACACTCCACGTCTCTACACATAAGAACTGTTTATTTTGTTCCTGTGGTACAACATTTATCTTACAACATCAAACATGGATAACTTGACATATCATAGAATTGTGTAATAGTCTGTCTTTCACTCTCACTGTCAATCTTGTTTGCGATATTTTACGAGATTTTTTGTGGAAGTACACCTTCTGAGATGGAGAACAATTTATATGGTCAACCCAGGTTCTATTTTCTATTTGGTTCTAACAAGTCTCCAGTCGTATGTTGGTGATCTAGCTTGGTGCAAACTTCTCTCTAACTGGCAATGTTTTTCCAAGGATCTGTGACTGTTCATTCTGAAATCCCGTCATAGGTGACTCATTTCGCTCTACTTGCTACTTCAAACTTTGTTCTGAGGCTTCTGAACTCTGAAACTTGGTTCAACAACTCTAACTAGTTGGCACTAGGCTACTAATAACAAACTACTGTTTATTGTATAAGTTTTCTTACAAATAATCACAATCTGAAGCTTTCCTATCTTGACTAGTATGAGATTGAGCCTATCTGCTCTTAGTCCAAACTCTAAAACTTGATGGTTTTCAACTCCCTCCATCGAAGCCAGCACCTTGAAGTGGTGAAGGGGCTTAGTTCAGCCATCAGGGGCTGGAAACTAAGACTGGTCGGGCAGTGTCACTCGAACAGGACTCGAATAGAACAGTAAGCAAGGTGTTGAAAACGGAGGCAACCAGCCAAAAGGCGCACAATTAATCATGATGTCACGCATAAAATACAATGAGAACATGTCTATATCCAATAATTGTTATGGTGCCTGTCCTATGGCGGGCGTTCAGGTAGGGACGGTGCCAGGCTCTATACCACAAAAGAGCCTAACTCCTTTTACTGGGGGTCTTTCTCAATTGTCCAGAGGAGCCAGGAGGTAAGAAAATAGAACTACTGGCCAAACACATCATCAAACAATAAAAAACAAATGAACTTGAAAGCTGAGGATGTCAACAACAAAAGAGATAGATACAGTAAAAAATTGGAGCTTGAAAATATCCTATGTGAAGAACAGGTTAATGTAAGCTGTATTCAAGAAACACACCTCAGCAGAGATATAGCCTTTAAAATCAGAGGCTACCACACCGGTGTGTTCCCAGGGCCCGAAAGGGGAGCAAAGAATAGCAACACTGTTTATCTTCCACGCATGTCGTAAAAGGCGACTACGGAGGTTATGGGATGGAGTTGGCTGTCCCATTCCAAATAGGGTCAGTGACCCAAAGCCATGCTGAAGTCGAATGAGTCAGGCCAAAAGGCGCAGATATAGCAGCAATGCTGTAAACCGTGACACAACGCATTCCATTCTCCGGACTACATCCTGCTAATCTGCAGGAGTTTGAGAATGACGCAGAAGAAGAAAATGCTACCAGTGCTACTGATCAGACCAAAAGGACAGACAAAAGGGTAGATTTCTGAAAGTTGTTAAAAACAATATCAATGCATGTCAGCTGGAAGTGTATATGGAGGGGGCAGAATACTAGATGCACCACCTAAAAACAGACAGTACAGCATTCAATCTCCTGAACTGGATTCTTGATTAGGAACAAGCGTCACAGCACTGGGGGCATTCCCATATATGCTCTGCTTGCCGTTCCGTCAGCCATCTAAAAGTATATACGCTCAGTTTCCCAGTCAGTTGCTGAATACGCATTCTTCTGATCTTTCCAAGAGGGAGCACTTTCTCCCATCGCCTCTAGTCACTCCCATTTCTACCATTCTCTGAGTATGTACATTGTCTCGTTCGACTTCCTCTTCATCTCATATGGTATCCATGACTGCTCTAATCAATTCAATCCTGTCTCTTCTTATCTCGGTGCCGTTCACCAAGGCGCTATCAGCCAACACATTGGCTTTTTCATTTCCCCTGACCCCAGCATGACCTGGAGAGTAGATCCAAGAACTACTAATGCCCAAATGATAGACCATTGGCACTAGACACAATCCCAGAAAATGAGAGACTTATGGTGTGGTGACTTCAACAGCCACTCTCAAAGTTGGAGTTAAATCACATGGACAAGAGAGGTGAGGAACTTGAGAGCTGGTAGGATGAAAATAATCCCATACTTATTAACCAGCCAGCAAACCCACCAAACTTCTACTTGAGAGTATGGCACACCATCTCTACACAAGACCTGGCATTCCACTCACCAGGCCTTGAATGGAACATCACACACGTTGTTGGAAAGCAGCTTGGAGGTAGTGACCCCAGACTAGTATTGAAATTCACAATGAATTTATTAAGGACAGCAGCACTCACTCGGAGGAACTATAAGAGGGCAGACTGGAAATGTACCAGCACTTAATCAGTGTTCTAGCTAAGGACATGAACGTGGACAAATACATCAATAGAGCAGTGAGTGAATTTAATCGATGCATATGGTGAAAGTAAAGAATAAGTCTTCACTGTGCTATAAATAGCACACTGTTTACACTTTTAACTAGCCGACGTCACAGATTTCCATACAACTTATGCCCAATGCACATACGCAACATCAGCTACACATGTCGTCAGCTATTAACACACGACACGTTCATCAGAGACGAGATTTTACAACTTTTTTCTTTTCTAATGATGTGTTCATTATTTCTGCCCGCTACACACTGAGAGAGGAATGCACGATTGACCAGCTAAGATAAAATTTGTCTTAATTCTAAATACTATTTGTAGTTATGCTAACCTCAGTACATACAAAGGGTAGGAAATACCTCGAAACTAGAGCAAAGGTCACAGTGAATACATACTTTACTTGCGCTGATGCATACTACATGCTGCTAGTAAAACCATACCAAGGAGAGCATGCAAAAACTATAAACCCTATTGGAATGATGAACTGGAGAAGCTGCAAAATGAGATGGAAACATCTAGACAGTAATTTAAGTAAGTTTAACAGGTAAACATGCAGCTGATTACTTTGTTTGCAGACTTCTTTGAAGAAGACAACATCAAAATCAGCCCAGACAAACAGCAGGAGATTCGAGAGAACCATACAATTTGGACAAGACGAACCTATACCTGAAGTCATGGAGGCACCAATCACAATGAAAGAACTGGGGCATGCAATATCCAAATTGAAAATGAAAAAGTCCCCAGGAGCTGATGGCGGACAGTCACCACCAGTTTCCTGGACGATGAATAGAATAATGAAATAATGGGTCTGAGTACCACATAGATGAGTCAGCACAGAATGTAGTGAGGAATGGAGGTGCAGGTGCATTCATATATAGAATATCCACACAAGCGTCTAGAGATACGATCAGTACATCAACAGAGAGATTCTTTAATAATAAAAATTATTATTATTTTGCTGAAATCCAGGCAATTTGACTCGTCTTGAGTGGCAAATGAAAAAAAAGTGCTTAACTCCAACCCTGGCCCGTGGTATAGATATATAGACGTTTCGGGGCCGACGTTTCAATTGAACGAAAGAATAACAAGAAGTAATATAATTATTCTGTAATTGTAACTTGAAATAAAGCGAACTCTAACACAAGTGTACTTACAATACCCGGAAGATTTGCGTATTTAGGGTCAGCCATTATTTTGCAATTTAAAGCTAGGAAAATAGTTGCCACTCGCAATTGTATAAAAAGTCAAGTTCCAAAGCAAAACTGTCAGACAAGAAGATCCAAGATTATATAATATACACCCTATATATACTTGATTAAAACAAAACTCAAGTTGTTTAACTCCAACATCATCCCTATTCTATCATATGGATGCGAAAGTTAGAAAGCCACAAAAGCCATAGATAAGAGACTCGACTCCTTTGAAAACAAATGCCTACGTACCATTCTGAATGTTAAGTGGAGTGACTTTAAATCTAACACTACTATAAGAGAGGAAAGTAAACAAACCTATATATCTTCCTTCATTAGACAAAGGCGTTGGACTTACATCGGCCATGTTCTCAGAATGAACAGCCTAAAAATTCCCCAGCGGTCACTATATTGGGTGCCACCTGGAGTAAGAAGAAGAGGGAGACCTAGAGCAACTCTTCGAAGAACCATTAATAGAGAAGGCATAGCAATGAACCTAAACAACACGCAACAATTGAAAGACCTGGCAACACAAAGACAGAAATGGAAAGCTATGGTTTCTGCCCTATGCGCCGCCTATGGCCCTGGAGGAACATAACATAACATATACTTGATTAGGAACAAGCGTCACATCATTTCGGGCATTATCATATATGATCTGCTTGCCGTTCTGTCAGCCATCTAAAAGTGTATAAGCTCAGCGTCCCAGTCAGATGCTGATTGCGCGTTCTTCTGATCTTTCCGGAAAGTGAACACTTCTCCTATCGCCTCTAATCACTCCCATTTCTACCCATTCTCTGAATATGTAAATTGTCTGTCTCGTTCGACTTCCTCCTCGTCTTCTCGTAGGGTATCCATGGCGGCTCTAATTAATTCAATCCTGTCTCTTCTTATCTCGGTGCCGTTCACCAAGGCTTTACCAGCCAACACATCGGCTCTTTCGTTTCCCCTGACCCCAGCATGACCTGGACAGTAAATCCATGTAATGCTCTGCGCGATGTTGAGAAGAGTGACCCATTCAGTTCTGATCATACACTTTTTCATCTTGCGCAGCATACTTTGAGAATCCGATAGAATCACCGAGTCTGTTGGTAGTTGCGTCGTCAGCCAAGTTGCTGTTACAGCTTCTATTTCCATTCTCATACTCGATGATGTAGTGGCGTAAGCAGCTGACTTCCCAGCTAATTTCTTGTCATTTTGATAGGCCACAAAACCCCAACCACATCTGTTTGTTTCTTGTGTTACTAAGACGTCTGTGTAATTTATTGTATCGTGTGGCTTCGAGTGCTGCAGTATAGTTCCTGTATCATTCCCTGTGCTATGTTCGCAGCTCAGTCGCGGCGATCTCTTCCCATCTGTATCACAACTGTTGTCAATAACTTTCTCTCTTTACCAAATGTCACCCATTCAGTCATGTCCCACTTCCTCTAGCTCACAAACTCTGAGTAGGGTATCTTCCGCTTCTGCCATCCAGGATCTCCCTCTCTGAATACGCCTTTCTTCTGTGTTGTCTAAAGATTGGTGTAAGAGGTGATGGTCATTATTAGCGACCTTGAAGTATTATTTAACCTATCTATATATCTATTCGCTATACCCTTTGTTGCTTTTCAGCGTTAGAGTTAGAAGAGTTTTCTGGAGATGGCCCTCTTGTGTGCTGAGTATATTGTGATGTTTGTCGCCTCTTTTATTTCGATGGCACATCGTTTTTGTGATCGGTCTCTAGGTCTGCATTCACTGTATCTGTGGAGCATAACTTGCTGTAGTATACTGTCTAATGGTAGTCTGCTGATGTGTTCAAACCATTTTATCTATTGTCTCTGAATATATTCCAAGATTGAAATGGTACCGGAACTTTGTCTAATGTCCTCATTTCTCACTCTGTCTCTTAGCGACATTCCTAGGATTCTGCGCAAGCATGCCATTTTAGCTATCACAAGTTTACGTTTATCTTATGCTGTCGTTGTGCATGTTTGGCTTTGGTAACACAGCGTTGGTATAATAATGTTTTTCGAATAGTGTTGTTTTGTGTTCTTTATCCTGAGCTATTGTATGTCTTCATTTGATGCTTGGTAGGTCTAGGAGAAACCTCATGGTCACGATAGGTGTAGGTCTATCTCTTGTGCATCATAGGACAGCTCGCATGGCCTCGTTTTGAACTCTCTCCAATCTATCCACCTGTGTTTGCGACATTGACAGTAAACTTAGACAATAGTCAACACAGATAATACTACTGCCTGTATCAGTAGATATGTTGATTATCCTCTTCGCACACCGGACACGTCCATGGATGCTCAGATGTCCACTTCAGTAAACCTCTCAGTGTATAACGGCTGATGGTTCCGGTTCTGTTAGTTCACTGCTATTTTTGAAATCATTGTCAGTGGTTTTCTACGGGCCACGCCCAGCCTCACTCCCAATTCGCGCATTCTCGATATTGACTCATGCATCTAAAAATTCTTTGATCGTGAGGACTCACGAAGAGCAATGAGTAGGCCTATGTCTGCTCGGTCCATATGTCTGTAGTGGTGGCGAGGCTAGCTAATAGGTCGGCCTGTTTGTTTCCCTCCCCGCCCGCGTGTTCGGGGACAAAAATAAGCATGAGTTTTCGTAGTGATGCTCTCTCTAATGACTGAACCCATTTCCTTCGTACATCACGTGTTTTGACTTTTTGAATCATATTCAGTGAGTCTCTTGGTATGCACGCATGGGAATAGGCTTGCGATTCCAGCCAGTTAAGTGCCTGCGTTACGGCGAATACTTCCATTGCTAGACTGCTTGTTGTTGCGGTAAAAGTACCACTGGCTCCGTGTACTCTTCTTCCTTTTGATCTGGCAGTAAATGCCCATGCACCACGGTGGTGACGGATGACCGACCCGTCCGTGTAAATCACAACGTCTGTGGCATCAGTATTCTCGCAGATTATTGCCCTGACCTTAGCATCCACGGTCATGGGACTGTATTCTCTGCACTCTCTATTGAGTGTAATGACTGTCTCTTGAAAGACCGTAGGAATAGGTATCTATTCCTCGTCAGGAGTTATGTCTTCTGGGGCGCACGCATGTTTAAAGTTATCATCGGCCAGGCCCATTCACGATTTGCCTCTCTTGAACCTGCTTCCTTTCACACGAAGGAGCTCGCTGTGTAGTGGGTGAACATACATAATACAAGGTGCGGAAAAATGTTGCTAACTCTCTCATTATTCTTGTATAACTTTCACCACATTTTTACTTGTACACGGTATCCTATAATTTTCATTTGTTTCATCCACTTTTACATTTGTATAGTTAATTATGGTTTCCACTCTCTATAAAATTATAGTTTTCTTGTTCTACTATTTCCTTAAAAAGCATTGTTGCTGGGATCGTCCCACCTGGAAGAAGAAAGGATTGTGATTTGACCGGTGCCAAATCTGTGTTACAGGTCCTACAGCACCCAAGCATTTTCCACAAGAATGACTTAAAATCACAACTATCTCAACTAAACAAAAGAAGTAGTTCTATAGTGGTTACAGGGATGCCACTCACAAGCGTCAGGAGAAATGAGATACCAGCTAGCAAAAACTGGAAGTCACTGCCAACAACAGATATAAGATTTAGTATTATTTCCAGACAATTAAGTTTATCATCAAAAGTTCTAACATGGAATAGAGCCCAACTCATTCACGCAGCCAAAACAAAAATCAACACAATTAATTTTATATAGAAAATAGACCACAACAGTATCAAACGAGACATGTACGGGAAGTTTGGAGTTAGTGAAGAAAACTACGGCCATTAGAAAAAACTCTGATGGACAAGCTCTACGGCTCTGTCTCAGAGCTGATGACGACATTACATTCATTGATGAAATCCCATTCAGTGTCTGACTTTAACAGGAGAATGAAAAAGAAGTTCTATTTCCAATGTTAACGTCAAAGCAATGGTACCCAGCACCAACTGGGATACCATCCTGCATCAGTTATGTTCAAGTTTATAGTAAGACAGAACATGCCAACACACAAGCCCGATGATGGAAAAAATAAAATGTAATTAGCACGACATAGCACTAGAAGGCTCAAAAGAGGAGTAAAGAATAGCGTAACTCTGTTACCTTTCGTGCATGTCATAAGAGGTAAATAAGAAGGTTTTGGGGTAGAGTTGGCTGTCCAATCTCATGTATGGTCAAAGTGACTCATAAACTATGTTGAAATCAGATGTGTCAGGCTGAAAGGTGCAGATATCACAGCTAATCTGTAAACTATGACACAACACATTCCTTTGTCCGGACTACATCCTGCTAATTTGCAGGAATATGAGAATGAATACAAGAAATAGCATGACATCAGCGCAGAAAATAATAAATATAGAATCCATAATTCTCTAGTGTCACAGCGGGGTCATAATGAGATGTTTAATGCAGAAATATCTCCAGGCATCTCTATCCTGTAACCAAATGATGAGTTTGGAAACTTCAAACCCTGGCCAGTCCTTGATATTATCCAACAATGTCTCCTTCGATACACCTCGTATTCTTCAACTCTCCAAGAAGAACATCTCTTGTAATCAAGGAATGTCTCACCAAGTGTCCATACCATCGGAGTTTATGAAGTTTCACGATTTTTAATAGTGGTTCTTGATGACCTGCTAGTACATTAATTCTATAATGCACAAACACATTGGCCGTATGTTCTCGTTAACAAGATATCAAACATACATAGACAATAATATTTCACAAACACATTGGTCTTATGTTCTAGGTAACAGATAACGAAAACAGGCACACAATAATATTTCCCAAACACATTGTCCTTATGTTCTAGGTAACAGATAACCAACACAGGTAGACAAATATATTTATGGTGAAAATGAATAACCAATAAACCAATGGGTAAAATATTGAGAAACTGGTTTTCTGTATTGTAAACAATAAATATAACAATAAATCTCCTCTCACACATAAACTTATATGTATATCTAAATGTCAATGATTTTGAAGGCTGTCCATAAAATACGTCAACAATCAGGAGAGAAAGGGGTCTGCAACAGTTTGCCAGTTGTTGACAGGAGGAGGAGGGAAGGTTGACATCAACAATATCTTCTATTATACAACAATTAAATTATTTTAGTTAAAAACAATTTTTCAAAATATTTGAAACACTGCATGTTGCACTTTCATGCTATTACTACAAAAAAGAGTGGGGTGGGGAGGGGGAGAAAGAGGAATGGGGGAATTTTTTGGGGGAGGGGGCCTAATTCTTGATAAGACACGGGGTAGAAATGTCCAAATAATTGTTGCCATATATTTGTTTAAGCATCTACACTTCAAATTGTCAACAACCAGTATGTCAATGAAATCAACTTTTCAATGAATGCACAGACCATATGGTGGATGGTTTTAAAAATTTACAAGACAGTTTCAATAATAGAATCTTAAATTAAGTCTTTTTCAAGACAATACAAAGCAAACAGTAAAAATAATAATGTCACAATAACATTCAGCGGTCGACATTAAAAAACATAGGCATTCTAGGTAATAAGATGTATTTATACACAAGTATTGTCACAGAGATGCATTATGGGGAATGAAAACAAAATAAAACTATTTCTGAAAACAACATGAACTACAACATAACAAAGATGCCCCCCCCCCCAATCTAAATAAATAAATGATCAGTATAAAGACCATATGATTTAAGGTATCACACTGCAATATATAGTGATTTTCAAGCTCTATCGTTAGTGGTAATTAACAGCGATGATCAGAACCATTGAAGTGTATAGAGACAGGAGTAGGTGTTCTGTGGTTAATGGTATGAAGATGTTGGCAGAAATGGTCACTTAGTCTTCTGCCACTTTCATGTCGCATTGTTTATAGAATGATAACATAAATTACCTTATAGGATTCATGTAAGGCATCGTTGATAGTGAAAGTGGCCTTAGGAAAAGAAATGTAGCAGATCTGAACTATATAGGAACATGTGTATTAACACTAGCATCTGCAGCAAATTGTATCATTAGCCCTGATGTGACTGTGGATCAAGATGTCATTAAGATTTGTTGTAGGGTAGCTGGTTTATTTCAAATCTATGAGTTTTTCAGAAACCACACGCGATTAGTTCAGGCACCAACATTCTAATCTGCCACACAACAAAGTTTAATAGTTCAATGAAAGGTCATTTTTCACCCATGTGGTAAAATAATTTTTCACTGGTATGGATCAAACTTTTTACAACTTCTAAAAAAACTCTTTGTCTGCTATTATCATTACTGTCATGTTATTTTACATGTTTAAACTGAAATATATATTGTATTGTTAAGTTATTAAGCATGTCACATTGTTACTTTGTTTTTTGTGTCAATTTATTAAAGTTGCTAACAATGTGATTTGGGATAAAGTGACACACAGTTAGTGGGGCAAACATGAGTGGCGGACTCACTTCGTACAGTTGCCCCCCTCATTGCGGTTATTTCTCCCCCCACCCCACGTTACAAAATATTTCAACCAATATTTTACTATCACATTATGTTTCCTTTTAGGAATTACAAATGGAAGAATGAGAAAATGACGCTATGAAATGATGAAAATATTATTATCCAGGTCAGGCAACTAAAAGAGAGTGACCTATCAGTGAGGGAAATTGCTGATAGATCGTAACTTCTCTAGACCTCTCAAGGCCTATTATCTCAGTTTTCTTTTCATGACAGCAGTGACGACCTAAATATTGTTCTTCTTCTGCCTTCACTCTCTGATAACCAATATGAAAGTTTGCGTAATTTCCGCTGCGGAGCGTGAAGCACATTGTAGTGCCTTGTTTTCCAAGGTAATTTCTTAGCTTTTACTTTTGGTGTCCAAATGAAGGGAATCCTTTAGAAGCATCACAGTTCATTTATCCTGATATGTCCAAGCTACTTATATCTTCTCTTATTTATCCTGATATGTCCAAGCTACTTATATCTTCTCTTATTTATCCTGATATGTCCAAGCTACTTATATCTTCTCTTATTTATCCTGATATGTCCAAGCTACTTATATCTTCCCTTATTTATCCTGATATGTCCAAGCTACTTATATCTTCTCTTATTTAGGATGTTATTCATAGTCTCTTTGCTAGTGTTCTGAAGAAGTTAAGATGATTGATATTTTATATGTCAAATTATTAGTATATTGCAAATAAATATTTATATTATTTATAATTATATATTATAATTTTATATTATCTATAAATAATTATAGATAATGTATGAATATCTCTCTTGTTCATCTTCCAGTAATCTGGTCTGTAGAGTAGAATTAATAAGGCAAAAAATCCTGAAACCTGAAAAAATTGTAAATCCTGAAACAGTGCTAAAATAAAGAAAATGAATCAAACATTAGAATAAACAAAAATGCTTGATATTTAAAGTGATAAATCTAGGCCAAAATCTGGTTACCGTATTTAAAAGGAAGTTACAGTGTGAATGAAATGTCAACACACAGATTTAATTTCAGATTACACTATTGCCTTTCCATTCTATCATCAGGAGAATGATGGTTTATCCACACTACATCATTAAGTGTAGAGGTGAGAGCCTCAGTTGTAATTCCAAGACCAGATGTGTTGGCTTGGTGCGATGAGTTCATGTCTGCTCAAGGTTATCTTGATGTTTTCTATCCACCGTTTTCTTAGTCTACCTTTGGCTCTATATCCGGATATTCTTTTATTATATGCTCTTATTGGTATTTGGTTTAGGTTCATTCTCATAAGGTGACCGGACCATTTTACTTGCTGTCTTTCAATATGTTCAATACATGATATTATGCCTACTCGTATCATAATTCTTTATTTATGATTTTATTTAGTTTAGCAACCATTGGAGCTTTCTCAGACACTTCATTTCACTGTAATGATTTTCCTGTGGTGCAAGACTGTTAAAAACCATGTTTGAAATTGGTAGTAGAGTGTTGTTATAATATTCACACATTTTCAGATTTCACACATCTAATAACAACAACAATAACAATAAGACCCATAACCTGTTATGGTCATAGAGATGTCACACTGAATATATCAGAACAAAAAAACTCTCCAAATATCTCCTCAGTCATTCGGAGGAGTGCAAAAAAAGACACGTCCAGACCATTCCTTGATGTTATCAATCCAGGAATTTCTCTGTATTTCTCTCCTCCTTTGACTGCTCCTTGCAAAACAATTTTAGAAACAAGTGTGTCTTGCTACATGTCCAAACCAGAAACTTTACGCTATTTCACCACTGCCAAAAGTGATTCTTGATAATTTGCAAGTGTTTATTGTCTGTCTGACAAATATATTTGTCTTGTGTTCTATATAGTTAACTCTAAAAACTAAAGTCTTGCGTTTGTTTAAAAAAATCTTAATCTTTCTTTCTGTGTCTGCACTGACTCTGCATTCACACAAAATCTTCAATGCACTGCGTACCAGGAAAACATGATACAGTAAGAAGAGATCTGAATAAAATTAATGAATTCTTTGAAGAAAGATAGTATAACAATACGATAACGATTGCATAAAGTCTTTTTCTGTCAAGTTTCACAAGTTAGACTTGGTCAGCCAGAAAAATTCCTGAAAAAGAAAATACAATAGGTTGTTAAATTATACTCAATTGTTTTATTTTCAGACTTGGCAAGACTAATGTTTTCACTAAGAGTTGATTCAACACATTTTTTACAGGATAATTATCATCAGGTGCAGTTTTATCTTGTGTCAAGAGTGGAGTGTATACTATTGAATCTTGTGTCGAGAGTGGAGTGTGTACTAATGTATGTTGTGTCAAGAGTGGAGTGTGTACTAATGTATGTTGTGTCAAGAGTGGAGTGTGTACTAATGTATGCTGTGTCAAGAGTGGAGTGTATAGTATTGTATCTTGTGTCAATAATGGAGTGTGTACACACTGTGCTAAAATACACCTCACATTCTTATTGTATGATATGCATAGCGACCACGTTTAGCATTATGAAAGTAGCGCATACACATGTTCTCGCTTATAATCTATATATGTTAGCACTTACCATAACTCCTTCTGCACCAATCGAAGATACATAAGCTATTCAAAGAATCACTACAGGACCAATAATCGGTATTTCAATTATGATTTCCATCAATAAAAATGTGATCTTTTTATAATAAAGTGGAATTTCATTATAATGAATTAATCAGGTCTGGCCGAAAATGTACGCTATAACCGAATTTCATTATATACGGTTATGACAATTATTAACCTAAATTATGCCCCTTGCAATCATTAACATGTTATTTCCCCTCTGTATGATTTTTACATGGTGTAATCACTTGGTGTCAGCCATGGAGAACAGTCTAGAATTGTTACTTGGTGATGAGAAATCTTGTTTTGATACATATACATGTTCCTTGTAGGAAGGGGAAGATATTGTTTAGGCTCTTTGACTGTCCTTGTAGTTTTTAGTGAAATCCAGGGTCAACACTGTTTTCAACTTTAGTCATGGGAAGGAAGAGATATGTATTGCTGTGTTGTCTGAGGATTCCTTGTGCCTTCTTTTGGTGATTGGAGGGAGATGTTGACATATGGTTTATTGTAAAAACAGGAGGATTGTTTTTTTAAATTATTATAGATATTTGGCTTTCATGCGTTATCTTGACTATCAACAAATATAAGACCTGCTGGTTTATCTTTGAAAAGTAGCATCTTTGACTTTTCCTGTGAATCTCATTGACTGTCGACACAAATGACCAATGAAAACCATGCAAAAAGTCACATGTACACTTTAAAAAGGATGATTTTCTTTGAGGCTGCAGATGATCATGGGTATCAGTTAAAGAAGTCCCCCTACCCTCTTCACAGACAGGTTGTGTTCGATTCTGAGGCGTAGAAATACAACTTGTTCTGATCTGTTCATGTGATAGTCTGTTCATGTGGTGGGGATCGAACTCAGTACCATGGTCATCATAGACGAACTCTACCACTTTGCCACAGAGCCGGACTATATTTATCTACTACTGAAAATTAATATGAGACAAATCTATTAGAAAACCAACAAGTTCCAAAAAAGTCCCCTTAATTAAGACCTTTTGGTCACAACATAAACTTGTAAGTTTGTATTTATTTGCTCAACTGTATATCAACTTATTTTGTTTTGCTGCTTGTACATTCTCATACAAATTGAAATAAAAAGTAGACCTTATGTTTACAAAGATATGCTGAACACAATCATACTAACCTGAGTTTTTCGTTGCGCCCCAGGATCTATCATGACATTGATGATGGATGGTAGTTTTGTATTTTTTAATGCATCCTCTACGCTGAACCTTAGTTCCTCTGCTGTACGTGCAAAGTACCCTTTCCCGCCGAAAGCTTCTATCAGTTTATCATATCTGGTGTTAGGTTGAAGAGATGTTGGTGGAATGCTACATGGACAAGAAAACTGGTAACTTTAGAACAGCCCCAAAATCTCACATCTAACAAGCTTTAGATTGAAAAATACAAGAAGAATAAAGTATAAGTAAATCATGATGATGTTACTCCTTCGCAAGCGAAGATGAGCATGGCATTAAGAGGGGACAAGATTGGCTTGTTTGTGAGCCCTCCTTTGGCTGACAATAAGTCAGTATAATAATACTACTCATAACCCATCCATGTCTTAGGTGTGCCACACTGGATACATCAGCACAAAAAGCACCCCAAACAACTTTATCGTGAGCCATTCTGAGGAGTGTAAAAAAATAATGTCCAGACCATTCCTTAATGTTATCAATCCAGCATTTTCTCTGTCCTCTTTTCCTTCTTCTACCCATGACTGTTACTTGCAAAATAATTTTAGACTGCGAATCGTGTCTGATTACATATTAAAACCAAACAAGTCTACGTTGTTTCACCGGTGTCAAAAGTGGTTCTTGGTATCCTGCAAGTTTGTTTATATGATGCTGGACAAATCTTTGAATACCTGAGAGTCTGGGACAATTTCACATTTACATAAATCTTGTGAACTGTAAAATATATTACTTTGTGATATCTGTTTATACTTGAAAAAATATATAACACAATTTCCCTCCATTAGAAAATTGTAAAACATAACTTGTTCCTTTAAATCACATTTCCAGTAAATAACATACATTTTCAGTTCATGATTAATAATATCATCAGATGTACAGACACCTTTTGATTGGTTTTAAAAATAAAATGTATGAAATATTTTTAATTTATATCAAAGTGACAATACTTACGTTAGAAGAAGGTCTCCAGATTGTTCAGCTATATCCCAAATTTCGTCTTTGATGCCAAAGCCAATTCCATTATTATTGAAAATAATAATGATTACTGGGAGCCTATACCTGGTCAAGGAAATGCATATATATTAATTTGTGGTCAATACAAAATATTCGTATCTATAAGCATAAATGTAAATATATTAGTACCTGGTCCAAATCGTGTCTGCCTGAATCAGTCCTGCAAGTTAGAACATCATCAAAAGAGACTGAGATGGGGTTGGACATGTTGCGCGCATACTTTATATATTAATCACAAAATATCTGATGTATGGTGCGCACCTAAAGGAAAAATGACTGGGCGGTGGACAGGAGAAACGATTCAAGGACTCTCTCACAGTGTCTTTAAAGAGTTTAAATATTGACACCATATCATGGGAGATTTGCTTAAAATTGCCCAGTGTGACACAGAAACAACAACAAAACTGCTTGAATCACAGAGCAGCATCAAATCTCAGAGAATACATGCTACCTGAAAAGACACACAAATACATAAAGGCCAAATTCTGATCAGACATGTACCAAATGTGGCAGGGGATTTTATGCCAGGATTGGACTTTTCAATCGTCTCTGCACACATTATAGAGATGCAAACAACACAAGTCTGAAACTTTTGTCATCATCACCTGTGAAGGATGGCTATATTTATTATTATTATTACTTTTATAAATGAATGCACATTTATCTTGATCTACAAGTTATAGTTCACAATACCGGTACTTTCAAATCTACTTTTCCGACGTAACACCATCATTCTACCTTGCAAGAGTCTCAATTTCCATTCCTGAGAAACCAAAGGCAGAGTCTCCTTGGACACAAACAACTCTCTTGTTTGGTTGATGATCTCTGCAATAGACAGCAGCAGCCAGGGCAAATCCTAGACCAACACCCATTGTTCCAAATGTTCCAGCATCTAGTCTGGACAGGATGGAAAAAGGTCTAGAATTATATACACAATTACCAGGAAATGAAATAATGAGACAAATTACCAGGACATAAAATAATGTGACACAATTATCAGGACATAAAATCATGTGAAACAAATATCAGAACATGAAATAATGTGAAACAATTACCAGGATATGAAATAATGTGAAACAAATACCAGGACATGAAATAATGATACACAATTATCAGAACATGAAATAATGAGACACAATTATCAGGACATGAAATAATGTGACACAATTAAATTATCAGAACATGAAATAATGTGTCTCAATTATCAGACCATGAAATAATGTGGCACAATTATTAGGACATGAAATAATGAGACACAATTAAATTATTAGGACATGAAATAATGTGTCTGACATAACAATAATTTGTATTCTTTACATTTATGATTATGATCTGCATACCTGTCAACTGCCCGTAAATTCCCGTAATTTTTACGGTTTCTTCCAAGCTGTACGGTTTTACGGGCATACACCGGCATTTACAGGTTTTTACATGAATTTCTGCAGTTCTGTACATTTTGGGTTTTTTTACTAAATTTAGTGGTGACACTGATATTTTAGTATATATTTTAGTGGCAACAGTGATTTTTGCGCAATAGTGTCGTTTGCGGGTTTTATTTGATCTGGTCTTTGGGCGAAGTATTGTTGCAAACAATGCTTTTAACACACTACCAGTACTTTAATTATTCTTTGTGCTGGGAACGTTGTCTTTATACCAAAATTAGGTAATTTTTGTCCACGTGCATTGTTACTCGGTGTATCTACAGTACACAAATACTAGTAACACATGTATTTTGTTTCTAGGCCTACTATAATATACATGTTTAATTTATATTATAAGTTTTTGTTTGCCTCCTAGCCCTAGGTAGTGTAGAGTTAAATAATAGAATATGTTATTTGTTTATGTAGGCCTAAATCTGATCTTTAGACTTATCTTAAACCAAAATTTGATTGTCACGTTTATTTTTAGTAATTACAAACGGAAAATGAGAAAATGATGCCATGACTGAAAATGAAGCCGTCGCTGCTATAGATGCACGATCCCTTCCGATCACAGGTGCACAATCTCCACAAGTCATAGTTGTACGGTCTCCGCCGATAATATATGCACATTCTCCGCTATTCACAGATGCACGATCTCCGCTATTCATAGATGCACGATCCCTGCCAGTTAGAGCTGCTCAATCTCCACGGGTCATAGTTGTATGACCTCCGCCGATAGCCGATGCACAATCTCCGCTATTCATAGATGCACGTTCTCCGCCGATCATAGGTGCACATTCTTCGCCGGTCATAAATGCTCGATCTCCGCCAGTCATAGATGCATCATTGTTGCCAGTCATAGTTGCACGATCTCTGCCCATCATAGATGCACAATCTCCTCCGGTCATAGATGCATGATCTACGCCGGTCATAGATGCATGATCTCCACCATTCATAGATGGACATTCTCCGCCGGTCATAGTTGCACGATCTCTGCCGGTCATAGATGCATGATCTCCGCTGTTCATAGATGCACATTCTCCACCGTTCATAGATACACATTCTCCGCCGGTCATAGATGCACGATCGATGCCGGTCATAGTTGCACGATCTGTGCCGGCCATAGATGCATGATCTCTGCCTGTCATAGTTGTACGATCCCCGCTGATCATAAATGCATGATGTGCACTATTCATAGATAGTTGAAATTATAGTCAAACGCTTTATAGAGCACTCCAACAAGTTGTTATAGTTTCAAACGGATCTAAGCATCCATTCTCTGTATTAATTTTTTTCGTATTAAAGTTACATAAAGATACATAGTCTTTGTGTTTTATAATTTTCCCACACTATGACTGTCTATATTAAACAAAGGCAAACTACCCGTAAAAAAACCCAAAATGACCTTTTTTTTGCGCAGATGGAGCCCCCCCCCCTCACCATTGTGTATGATTTTACGGTTTTTCATGCTCAATTACGGTTTTTCATAACTTTTTTTTATGGTTTTCGGTCTCAACAGGTTGACAGGTATGGATCTGTGTACTTTGGGCAGTAACTATTATTGTTGTTATGAAGAAAATATTCATATTATGCATAGCCTACTTGAGAACAACTTAAATCTTGAAATGTGGGTGATTAAATCCAACGTGCACAGAGTATGATACTGTTATTATTTGTCCATCACATGATGATGATGACCATTTGTTACATCCACTTTTGAAATTCAGTTAGAGATATGTCCATGCATATGGATTCGTCATCATCATTAGTGCCGTCTCCGCAACGAAGGTTGCCTGAAACATATCTCCAACCACTCCTGTCTCTTGTCTTGGTGGTGCACTCTGCTAGACTGCAACCTGTCCATCGTGTGATGTTACTCTCCCACTTGTATCTCTGCCTACCTCTTGCTCGCTTCCCTTTGACTTTACCCTCAAGTAAGGTCTTCAATAAGGTGTCATGTCTTTTAATGTGTCCAAAATATTTTATTTGCCTGATCTTTATTTCTCTTAGTAATTCTTTCTTCATATTAAGTGTCTTTAGCACCTCTTTATTTGTTTTCTTCTCTTTCCATGATGTTCTCCCTATTCTTCTATATACTCACATCTCAATGGCATCAATTTTATCTTCTAATTGTTTATTTAGTGTTCATGTTTCTGAGCCATACATTAATATAGAATAGATGTAGCATTTTATAATTAATACAATTAATATAATTAATGGATATTAGTATAATAATTAATATAATTAATGGATTCGTAGATGGCTAATAATCCCTATTCTGGACTAAATGTCCTTGGATAATTCCGGCATGGGATGACCACTGTAGATGGTTTTTAATGTACCCATGATTATCTAGATAATTTCCATTGTTGAGCTGCTGCATTTCTCCTATTTTCACAAAATGATGCACCTTTTTTTTTAACAGTAGACTACAATGTAGCTCTATTTTGTGCACATGTTCTTCCCATTTACCATTGTCTATCTCAAAGACTTTCAATGATGTCTTAAATGAGTCCTTGTAGCACTTCTTTTGGCCAGCTTGAGAAAGTATGCCCTTCTGCAACTCACTTTAGAAAAGTATCTTTAGCAGGCAATGATCTGGCATACGTTTTTCATGACCTGCCCAAAGAATCTGTCTGCATCAGAATAGTGTCAATGCTAGGGCTGGAAGATCTGTATGTATTAGAATAGTGTCAATGCTAGGGATGCCAGATCTGTCTGCATCAGTATAGTATCAATGCTAGGGATATTAGACCTGTCTACATAAGAATAGTGTCAATGCTGGGGATGCCAGATCTGTCTGCATCAGAATAGTGCCAATGCTAGGGATGGAAGATCTGTACGTATAAGATTAGTGTCAATGCTAGGTATGGAAGATCTGTATGTATAAGAATAGTGTCAATGCTAGGTATGGAAGATCTGTATGTATAAGAATAGTGTCAATGTAGGTATGGAAGATCTGTATGTATAAGAATAGTGTCAATGTAGGGATGGAAGATCTGTACATATAAGAATAGTGTCAATGCTAGGGATCGAAGATCTGTACATATAAGAATAGTGTCAATGCTAGGGATGGAAGATCTGTACATATAAGAATAGTGTCAATTCTAGGGATGCCAGATCTGTCTGCATCAGAATAGTGTCAATGTAGGTATGGAAGATCTGTATGTATAAGAATAGTGTCAATTCTAGGGATGGAAGATCTGTATGTATAAGAATAGTGTCAATGTAGGCATGGAAGATCTGTACATATAAGAATAGTGTCAATGTAGGTATGGAAGATCTGTACATATAAGAATAGTGTCAATGTAGGTATGGAAGATCTGTACATATAAGAATAGTGTCAATGTAGGGATGGAAGATCTGTACATATAAGAATAGTGTCAATGTAGGTATGGAAGATCTGTACATATAAGAATAGTGTCAATGTAGGGATGGAAGATCTGTACATATAAGAATAGTGTCAATGTAGGGATGGAAGATCTGTACATATAAGAATAGTGTCAATGTAGGGATGGAAGATCTGTACATATAAGAATAGTGTCAATGTAGGGATGGAAGATCTGTACGTATAAGAATAGTGTAAATGCTAGGGATGCCAGATCTGACAAGAACAATGGTATACTACACACTTCCCTAAAATTGACATGCTAAAAGTCTACATTTGGAAGTTGACATGTTGGAAGTTGACATGCTGAAATTGATATGTTGAAGCAGATTTTGTTGAAGTAGGCATGCTGAAGTTGAATAACTGAAGTGAACTGAGCACATAGCTATTGAAGTTTGAATAAGTTATTATTGGATGGTTAATGATCGCTGAAGGATGGTTGAGTACAAATGTTAATTTTATGCAACTATGGAACACTTTCCTGGCACACAGAAATAAGCACACCTGTGTCGAGGATACAAATTGGGTAGCATGGTTCTACCTATATCCATTGTGTTTGAGCCTTCATTAATAATCACACAATCTTTTGGAATTGCTTTTTGGACCTAAAAGAAAAAAATTGCAGGGACATTTCAAAATATAATAAAATGATTTTAAATCACGAGAAAGTGCAACATTCTTCTATTCCAGTTGTCAATACTATTTTTCCGCTCTTACAAACAACTACAACATTCTCAAATATCACAACATAATACTCTCACAAACAACTACATTATTCTCAAATATCACAACATAATACTCTCACAAACAACTACATTATTCTCAAATATCACAACATAATACTCTCACAAACAACTACATTATTCTCAAATATCACAACATAATACTCTCACAAACAACTACAACATTCTCAAATGACACAACATAATACCCTCAACTCTCACAATTATCTACAACATTATAAACTGTCACAATATTTCATATTATACTCAGTAATACATGTAAAAATATATATTGTACAAAAAGAAAGTGAGCCTTCTCTGTACAATATATATTTTGTGAATGATTAAACAGGTTTGTGTTCTTGTTTTCCATTTGTACTCGTTTCTTGAAAAATGTCCATGTTAGACTGTAATGTATAAAAAGTCCTTGGTCATTTATTTATTGTTGCTTATTTTTTACATTAACTCTTCTATTTGATAGTCAGTATAGTCAAAATACAGAAGTTAACAGGAGAATTAAATTAAAATTGGTAGCACATCCTATTCAGAACTTAGCTATCAACCCAGCATTTTTTGGCTGTGGCGATTTTCTAGGCAATATAAATACCTCCTGTACTTTGCCATTGCTTTATGAATGGCCTGGATGCACATTTGCCTGTGGCGGGGATCGAATTTGGCACCTTGGCCATCACAGATGTGCTCTGTACCACTTCGCCACAGAGCCGGACAAAAGGAGAATAGGAATAGCTAAAAGTACCTTCAATGACATGAGGAAAATATTGACATCTAAACAAATTACAAACAAGTTAAAAATGAGAATTATAAAATGCTAAATCTATTCTACATTAATGTATGGCTCAGAAACATGGACAATAAATAATTAGAAGATGAGAATGAATGTCTTTGAGAAGTGGATATACAGAAAAAACTGAGAACATCATGGAGAGAGAAGAATAGAAATACAGAGATTCTAACAAAACTTAATATGAAGAAAGAATTATTAAAGGAAATAATTCTTGATTAGAAACTGGCTTCACAGCACATGGGACATTCCCATAAGTGCTCCGCCCTCCGCTCCAGCAGCCATCCCAGCGTATGTAGACAGAGTTCCAGTCAGGTGTTGATTGTGTGATCTTTGGGACTTTCCAAAAACTTTACTATTCCTTCCCTCACCTCTAGATACTCCCATTTTTAGTATTCTCTGTATGCGTACTTTCTCATCCTCATTGACATCATCTGCATCTTGAAATGAATTTATTACTGCCTTCATTAAGTCTGCTTTATCTAATATGAAACAAAACTAATCCTAACCCCTAACCCTAGCCCTAAACAATTAATACTTAAATTAATTATTGATATAATATTTAGATTAATTAATCCTAAAATAATAAGGAGGCATTGGTTCCAAACATTATTATACAAGAAATACATTGATTATACAGAAAGAAAGAAATATATGAAAGACGGAGAAAAATAAAACAGAAAATATAAATTCTCTAAATGAATAAAGTAGCGTAAAGCTAAAATAGTTTAATTACCTCAGCAAAAGCTGCATAATAATTGAGTGGAACTGTATGATTATTGCACATTGCCTGAGAATGAATAAATGTATGATTGCACTTCATTAGTAGAGGAACAGATGTAAATATTCGTGTGAACAAGTGATGCTGTTTACAGCAGTAAGAAATGAGTTCAACAGAAATGATGCTCACAGTGTAGAGATTGCCTATTATCTATTGTCTTTTCCCAGGTGAATCATGGTTGATCATATTCACACTTGCTATAAGTTCAAGTGTGGGAACAAGTGTGTCATTGCCTTGATGGCATAAGTAAGGAAGATAATGATGCCATTGCCTTGTACACATGCAATATGAGTATGAAGACTAATGACAGCAACCATGGCAAAGACTAAGAATATCAAACCTTCATCCAAGTATGTTTTCTCTATGTCATTTTGTCCATCATACAGATCAGCTTCGACGTTCCTTTTTTAAAGAAATTTACCCATTTTACGGAATTGTATTAAATAAACTGTACATATTCTATAAGTTTTAACAACAAAACATAAAATGACAAATAAAATTAAATCTGCAGATATATAGTAAGCGATATACAAATGGAAAATCCAAAACAAAGTGTCTAAAACAGTTACCACATCAGTCTGATCAAAATACAGCCATTTACCGTATCCTGTCATGTCTTCTTCAGTGGCACTGTTAATCTCAAAGAGTGATCTGGACATTGAATTCTGTGACTAGTAGAAACGACCACAATTTTCTAGATTTATAGTTAGAGTAGCCATAGAATATCCATTAAGTTGGTCTGATGAATGAATATCACAAATACCAAGTACACTAATTTCGACAATACTCGTGTTCATTGTCTAGTATACCCGCATTTCCCACTACACTATCTGCGATACACTAAAGTCTCACGACACATAGTGTGGAAAGCACTAGCCTAGCCTGTGTTAGCGTCTGAGTCTATGTTAGCATTTGAGTCTATGTTGGCATCTAGTCTATGTTAGTGTTTAGTCTATATTAGTGTCTCTGTTAATATTTGTGTCTACGTTAGTGTTTGAGTCTATTTTAGTATCGAGTCTATGTTAGTATCGGAGTCTATGTCAGTGTCTGAATCTATGTTAAAATCTAAGATCTTACTCCATCTTTCCACTGTACAGTCAAATAAGGCGCAGCATCTTCTGAAAAGAGGAGAAATGTAGAAGCACAAGCAGATATCAGCTAGAAACTCACGGCTAGATAAAAAAAACATCTACAATGGTCATCTGATGCCCAAACTGTCCAAGAACATTTGTGGCCAGAATAGGGATTATAATTCATCAACGAACACATAGTCAACGACATATCTCTAAGTGAATTGAAAAAGTGGATGTAACATATGGTCATCATCGTTATGTGATGGACGGACAACAACTCCATCTTGGAGTGGTGACCATGATAACAAACTGCATCACCTGCAGTCTGGCTAAGTGAGCAGGGATGATAGAGAATGGGTAACCCCGTTTGAAAGATATGATGCTGAAAATATATGTGTCTGGTCAAAGGTGCAACTATTGTAGTAAATTGAGCCACAACACAAATTTAGATTGTATGGTGAGAGAAAGAAAACATGGTGACAGAAAACAGAGTCAATGAAGAAATCACACAGTTGATGAGAGAATTTCCTGGAATACATAACAACATGGAGCAATGTCAACACCCAGACACTCAGTATTCAAAACAAACATCTCTTGAGATTCATTCTTGCTTATGTCAGCCAATATGGCATGAGATTTTAATGATAAATTACCTGGACATTTTTTTGGTTTGCATCTATCTTCTCTCTCAGAGTTTTCCACCAGGGGGAGCTCTGACTGAATTTAAATTGTCCAGGTTGTCTCTGAAGTTCATCGAGCAACTAGAAGCAGGCATATACATAAAAAGTAAATATATAACAAGTAAATATTCAGAAAACAATGGCAAACTACTTAACATATTTATATTGCCTAGAAAATCACTAAAGTAAAAAAATGCTGGGTTGGTGCCTACGTCCTGAGTACGATAAGATACCAAAATATATAACGGGCAAATGTATAACACGTAAATATATAGCAGGCAAATACACAAGTAAATATATAACAATCAAATATTCAAGCAAATATATAACAAGTAATCTTCTTCTTTTGTGTTTGTTCTCAAACTCCTGCAGATTAGCAGAATGCAGTCTGGAGAATGGAATGAGTTGTGTCATGGTTTACAGCACTGTCGTGATATCTGACCCTTTGGCCTGATAATCTGACTTCAGAATGACGTATGGTCACTTTGACCGCACATGGGATGGGACAGCCTACTCCATAACCTCATTAGTCACCTCTTACGATATGCATGGAAGATAAACAGTGTTGCTTTTCTTTGTTCCCCTCTCCTTTGGAACACACGAGGAACAAGTAATTATATAACCGGCAAATATATAATAAGCATATGTGTCAACTAATACGGATTTCCCGTATTGATATTGATTCACAGCGATGTGTGTCTCACACGCACGTATTGATAAATTCTACAAAATACAAAGTTATGAAAAAATAAGTTGACATTTATGAACATGTAGTTATATAAAAGATAACTATATAAGAAGTGAATATATAACAAGCAAATATGTAACAAGTAAATATATAACTGAAAAATAGGTACATGTTAGGCAAATGTGGCCTCATCACATGATAATAGTTTTACTTTTTCAACTTTTGTAAAGCATTGCACACAATCATGCAACTTTTGTTATAGTTTTCTCACCTTTCGTGTCATCACATAAATCTCACATGATTAGCAGACGACTCAAATGTGTACCAAAGTTGTATTTTAAGAAATTAATGCATCTAACTTGACACGAAAAACCATTCAGACTTTAACAATGAAATGATGTTCATTAAATTTGGTTTGGACTTTTATTCTTTGAGACTGAGGCTCTGAAATCTATAGGGGAACGACATGTCCTTGACATGGATCCGATTAGCCATTGGGTATGTTGTTGTGAGATGGCTGCCCACTCTTCCGTAATGCAAGAGACAACTGTTGGAGATTGGCTGGAGCCACATCTCGCTGGTGGAATCGTCTATAGAGTTCATCCTATAAGTGTTTTATATGGTGTCTGATGGTCTCTATGTTCTTATCAGCAAAGAACTGGGTGGTGAGTTGTACCACAAGAGGTCAAGCATTATCCTTGCTGAAAAATTTACCCTCGTGCAGACAGAGTTAGAAGGACGCAAGGATGAACAATTTCAGTGATGTATCATTCTGCATTCAGGCATCCTTCAGGTCACTACTTTCCATTATGTTGATTGTCCCGCCCCTTCCACATCAGTACATCTCCACCAACATGCGGAGGAGCTGTTCTGGGCGTAGCACTCACAGACTCTGCGCTAAACACTTCTCCATCTATCATGTTGCCGGAGCACAAGAAATGATTCATCACTAAACCAAACCCGTCTCCAGTCATTCCCAACGATTCATTGACAATGCTGGTTTGTCCACTGCAGTTGTTTCTGGCGATGCTGGTCCATAAGAACAGGACCTCTGTAGGGTATTTTAGCCCAAAGACTAGCATCCTTCATCTGGTTCCTGACCATTTGATCTGAAATTTGATGAGCTGTTAGCATTAAGTGGACTGTGGAGGATGCAGCTGTATGAAGCAGTCTTTGACAATTCTGACTCTGGGTCTTCTACTGCGATGCCAGTCTTCCATTGAGCCAGTTTGTAGAAATCACATCCAAAGGTGACTAATGGTCTTTCTAACCACATTAAATTGTCTGGCCACTACACTTTGTGATTGTCCAGTCTGTAAGCATCCTATGATGACATATCATTGTTCTGTAGTAAGATGAACCCTATTTGCGCATTGAATTTTCAACTGAATTTATTCAGGGACCATCAATATTTCATAGACATCCACTATTATGATCAGAGAGTTTTGTGTTCATTAATTTTCACGGATTCTCTTGAACCTGTCACGAGTTATTGCTAAAAATGTTGTTTTGACCGTGACCTGTTTAATGACCTTATGAATTATGAGGTGAGTACAATTCAGGTAACCATGAGAAGCTAATGACCAGGTGAACACAGTCAACAGGTTGAATGATGTCCAATCAGCGAATATCTCTTATAAAAGTACCTTTTAAAAAGTTGCGTTTCTCCTTTTGAACAGTAAATATTACAGTAAGTGTAGAGGCAGAAACATCTGAATGGTTTGCTGTTAAAGGTGGAGTGAGACAGGGGTTCAATCTATCCCCTTATCTTTCTAACATCTATGCAGAGAAATGTAAGAGAAGAACTAGAGGAAAATGAGTGTCACTAATTTTTAAATATCGGTGGGTACAAGATTCCAGAAATAAGATATGCAGTAGACACTGTCCCCTTACTACACATCCTGAGGGACTGAAACAGCTAATCACAACAACAAAGAAATACAGCGAGATCTAAAATCTATATCTAAACGCACAGAAAACAGGAATTATGAAAACAGACAAAACATAGATGAAACCAATAATCAAAATAAACATATGTCACAGGAAGTGAACAAGGAGATTTAGGGTTGGAGGTTGGCTGTCCCACAGATGGACAAAGTAAATCCAAGCTATAAAGTGACTGAAAGCTATAAAGTGACTGAAAGCTATAAAGTGACTGAAAGCTATAAAGTGACTGAAAGCTATAAAGTGACTGAAAGCTATAAAGTGACTGAAAGCTATAAAGTGACTGAAAGCTATAAAGTGACTGAAAGCTATAAAGTGACTCAAAGCTATAGTGTGACTCAAAGCTATAAAGTGACTCAAAGCTATAGAGTCAGTTGTATTGTGCTGAAATGAGCAGATATCACAGTCAAGCTGTAAGTGACAACACACGTTATTCTGTTCTATGGACTACATCCTGTTAATCTGCAGGAGTTTGAGAAAGAATGCAGAGAATGAAGTGGACATTTGATAAATATTACCATCACACAATAATAATATTTTGTAAAGGATAAAAATCTGTAAAGGATAATAACAGCCCTTGGTTAGCCCTACTGAAACATGCTCCACATGCAAAGTTACAAACCTGTGTCGTGACAGATACAACATCTCCTGGCAACGCAACAGCAGGCCACACATTGTTGCCAATCTCCTCCAAGTGAATATCAACCTGTAATTAAAATGTATGTAGCACACTCTCAATTATGCATAATGCACGGCACATCAGATATTATAGTCTCCGAACTGTCATCAATCTTGGCCCAACATTACCCAAAATTTGTATTGGTTGCTTTGTGCGTACTTCCTGTCACAAGATATTGAAAATCATGCATAAAATCATGTCAGCCAAATTAAATAATACAGTTTTATGGCTATAGTATCTGAAGTTGGCTGTGCATAATCAAAACTAATTACTGTCCCCAGCATAATAATAATAATAAGACCCATAACCTGTCAGGGTCGTGGGGGCGCCACACTGGAGATATCCGTAAAATAATATCTCCAAAATATCTCTATCCTCAGCCATACAAACTATTGTAATAAAAAAAATCACGCTAAACCATTCCTTGATGTTATCATTCCAGGATTTTCTGTCCTCCTCTTCTTCCTCCACCCACTACTGTTTTTTGCAAAATAGTTTTAGAAAGTGAGTCATGTCTCGTTACATGTCCTCAGCCGACAAGCTTTGGAATAATTCTCAATATAAATGTTGAGAATCCGGTACCTTGGCCATCATAGACACACTCTGTATCACATCACCACAGACACACTTTGTACTACATCGCCACTGCTCGATTACCCAACAGATATTGCTGTCTTAGTCTGTAATTCTATAATAATTTATTGGATGTGTCATGTCTGTCAGTACGTGATTGACATATTTCAATGAATGAAGAACCTTTTCTATGAGTCAGAAGAGTATGCACACTAAAAATCTAAAGTTATACAACTCTAAGAACTAAAGACGAAAATTTCTCACAAGACAATAATTATAAAACATTAAATTATTCACAAAACAGACCAGATCACACAAAGTACAATAATAAAACAGATAGTTTACCACAAAACAGACTACATTAACATTTTGAAACTTCACCTACTGCATGTTTTCTGCATTTGTCTATTAATATAGGGAATCTCCCTGGTGTAGTGGTTTAAGCAGTTCACCTTGCACTCAAGGGGTCAGAGTTCAAACTTGAACTGTGACATCTTCTTTGAAAGCTGGCTTTCCTTCTAAGATCTCGCAGGATTTCTGCTTGAAGCTAAGTAGTTATGGGTGGTATTTTCGACAGGCAGAGTATTTCTTCATTGAAAATGATGGCGCGTATATATATATATATATATATATATATATATATATATATATATATATATATATATATATACCCCTCAGGGTCGTAGGAGTACTACATTGCATGCTTCAGCACACAGAGTTCTCCAGCGATTTCATCTTCAATAATGCGGATGAGGGAAGAAATATCTTATCTTGTCCATTTCTTGATGTCGTCTGTCCATGTCTTTACTTGTCCTCCTCTATTTCTTCCCCATTCAACGGTTCCCTGCAGTTATTGTTTTTGACCAGGAATCATGTCTGCATAGATGTCCAAACCATGCCAGTTTTCATCATTTCACTATTGAAAGCAATGGTTCTTGTAGGCATACATCTCTATTTTATTTTTTCAAGTACAAATTTGTCTTATGCTATATAGGAAATTCGTAGAATGCATCTGTAACATTTGTACTCAAAGCCTGTCTCTCCATGTTCATAGTGAGTGTCCAACTCTCACAACCATACAGCACAATAGAAAGACCAGTGACTTATACAGTTTGACTTTCACTCTAACACTGATACTGTTTTTCCAAATCACTGTTAGCCTTGACATAGATATAGCCTTGACATAGACGCTAAAGCCATCTCCAGGCTTATTTTTAATATTGCTTTACATTTTTCAATGCTGCATATGCTGGATCCGAGGTATTTGAAGGTATTCACTTCCTCAAGCTTATATCTGTTCATCATGATGTTGTTCTGTTCATCTGTGCCTCTGCTATTAACCAAGATCTTGCTCTTTTCTGTGTTGATTTCCATTCCGTACTGGCTGGTAACTTTTTGCAACTTTGCCGTTAACTCTTGTCATTCTTGTTCATCAGCGAAACGCAAATTGCAAATAGGGCGACCTCCGATCGATATAGATGTGTTGTAATCATGTAATGAGTGTCTCCTGTATGATGTGCTCTAGGTATATGTTGAAAAGTACTGGAGACATTATGCATCCTTGCCGAACTCCCACATCTGATTTAAAGAACGCTCCAATTGTATTGTTTGATAAGCCAGCACTTCTTGCATTTTTGCGAAGTGAGTCAACAATGTGAATCAATTTTGATTGTAGTGTCAAAATTAAATTGTCTTGGTATGTGCAACAGACCATCATGCCAAACAGTCAAATGCCTTTGTAAAATCAATGAAATTGTGGTATAAATAATAATAATAAAAATAAGACCCCTCTATATATTTTGTGTGTGTGTGTGTGTGTGTGGTGAAAACCTGAGTACAATGAAGTCAATCCTCAATGCCGTTTTAAGCGTTCAACTTTTAGAGATTAATTGCAGCCCCTAATATTATTGATCGTCACACTTATGATATTTAACACACTTAAAGACAATTGAGACACTCAAGACAGTTGAGACATGACAAGATCTATTCACAAATAAAATGAATATGTAATTTACATACCTGAATAATTTTCACCTTGGCATTAAACCTTGGCGATGCTCCAAAATGCAACATCCAGTTTAGCCTAGCTCCAAGTAGAAGAATCACGTCTGCTTCCTGTAATGCTCTAAATAAATGGTATGGGGATTACAGGAGATGAGACTGCAGTAAAACTATATGTCAAAATGGAGAACATTCAAATAGAAAGTAAAGTCTTAGTAACAATAATTAATCAATATCTTACATAGAACATTGTTTTGTCAAATATTATTGAATGTTAGGCACCACTAATATATTTCAGCAATATTGCCAAAGAGCTGAAGGTGAACTAGAGGCAACTAAGATGTGGTGAGAAGACTGAGGAGAATTTCATGGACAGCCAAGAAAACTAATGTAGAAGTTCTCAGAGATGCTGGAGTGAAAAGACAAATTATAGTAAAAATTCGAAGAAGGAAATAAAGATTTTTAGGGCGTATGATGAGAAAAGTAAAACTTGTATATTTAACCCCAAAAAACTCAAATACTGTATGTTTTCCCTGAAGAGAGTAGCAGGGAGGGATTTTGCAGTGGTGTGATAATGGTCGCATGCTCTTTTCACCAAGTTATAAGCTTTAGCTCCCCTTCCAGTCAGGGATCCATAGCCACCCAGATCTGGGCCATAGTCAATGGTATAGGTATATCAAGGAGATATTCATTTCCCACCATCTAGAGGGCTCTCCAAATATGCATGGCTGACACGTTTTCTTGATTCTGGACTCTCACAGGAAAATGTCATATTCTGCACAGAGTTGCTTTTCAGAACACATGAACACCATGAACCATGAACACATCGGCAGCTAGGACCATTCACTTCACAATTTGAGTCAAGGAGGTATACCCGTGTGCCATCAGTTCATAGTTGGAACACCATGTACACATCAGCAGCTAGGAGAATTCACTTCACAACTTGAGTCAAGGATTTATCTCAATTTGACCAATCTGCATCACTATTTGGGATCTGTTGTAGAAAAACAAAATTGGTAGCATATCTTATACAGGAAGTAGCCATCAACCCATATATTTTGGTTCAACTGTAGTGATTTTCTTGACAGTATTTAAGTTCAATAGTTTGCCATTACTTTCTGAATGGTCTGGATGCACAATTGCCTGAAGCGAGTTTCGAACGTGGTACCTTGGCCATAACAGATGTGCTCTGTACCACACATCCAGATTCTGTTGTAGATTCAGCTAAAATTATATTTTGGTATTTCTGTTAGCGTCATGTTCGTTATTAGGTCGTTTTTTTCCAATTAAATTTGTACATTGATTTCACATTTATTATTTGTACTTAATTATGAGCTCTTTTATAACATTGCATTATCGTATCCATATTGTAATTGCATATTAAACCTGACAATGGAATTATCAATTATTGTTACCTCGAACGAGCTGCTGACACACACAAGCTGTGCTCATCTGACAAAACTCCTTTCCCCATTGGAGTTGGCAAAAATGGTAGTCTTGTCATTTCTATCAGATGTAAAATCTGTTCCTCGGCTTGGGCATATGCTGCTCCTAAAACATTATAGTAAAAAAGTGTTCATTTAGTATTATGTGAAGTCGGTGTTATCTTCAATGATGTCCTTTTGTGTCTACAAATGATCAGGAATCAATCCAGTATAAAATTTAGACATGGTCTCAGGAATCAGGCCATTATAAAAGTTAGACATGGTCTATAAATGGTCAGAAAGCAGGCCAGTATAAATGTTAGACAAGGTCTATAAATGGTCAGAAAGCAGGCCAGTATAAATGTTAGACAAGGTCTATAAATGATCAGGAAGCAGGCCAGTATAAATGTTAGACATGGTCTATAAATGGTCAGGAAGCAGGCCAGTATAAATGTTAGACATGGTCTATAAATTATATCCTATGGAAGTAAAATATAGGCTATACAGAATTAGTTCAGATGAAAATTTGTAAAATGTTTGTTGGTTGGTTGCTGATCCAGCGGTCCATGAGCTCATGCGCTTTGACCCAATGCCATTAAATGGCATTATATTGCTGGGAAGTCTGTGGATTTTCTGCCCACCCCGGGCCAGAGAATAACCATCATACCTCCAGGAAGGTAATTTTCAAAAAATGTTTGTTAGATATTATAATAACCATAACTCCTGAGGACAGGTGAGCTGGGCCATTGGCAGAACTGTGACACAACGTTTCATTCTCTGGTAAACATCCTGCTTTAAATCTAGAAGGATTATTGTTTTGCTATAAAAGATATACAGTATAATTTGAGAATGAATGCTGAAGAAGAAAAAAATAATCATAGAATTGTCATGTAACCCATGAATATTGTTAATTATGCCCTGCATGTGCCATCTTGGTGCAGATGAACAATACAATATCATACTGTAGTTTCAAGATAACAGCCCAACAATAGATATATGCAGAAGAGAAACAAAGTTATGCTATCCATGTAGGGGGAACACTGTTCAAATGTCATTTGTAGGGGAACACTGTTCCAGTGTCATGTGTAGGGGAAACTGTTCCAGTGGCATGTGTAGGGGAACACTGTTCCAGTGTCATGTGTAGAGGAATACTGTTCCAGTGGCATGTGTGGGGGAACACTGTTCCATTGTCATGTGTAGGGGAACACTGTTCAAGTGTCATGTGTAAAGGGAACACTGTTCCAGTGTCATGTGTAGGTGAACACCGTTCCAGTGCCATGTGTAAATGGAACACTGTTCCAGTGCCGTGTATAGATTGTTTAAGAAATCTTCGACCTGCAATAATATCCAAACAATGTAGACCTCTGAATACAGGTGTACTCTTGGGTATCTGTGGTCATGACCATATCGAATAAAGACCTTTCAACTGAATTCATTAGGAACCCATTCATTATGTTTTTGCCTACCAGTATTATTGGACTTTTGGTTGGTCACTATTTAAATACTTGGAATCACATGCATCTTACTGGAGACTGCTTGTGCTGTGGCTATGCCGTAGCAATGCAAGACAGCGACGAAAAGGTCAAACATGCGTGATCGTGGTTAGCTGTCAGCTTGGTGACCAGCATGTAAGTAGGAGAACAGTTTCCTTATACAGCTGACTTACTATACTCACGATATCATGACCAGTTAGTTCCCTTATACGGCTGACCTACTATACTCACAATATGATGACCAGTTCCCTTATACGGCTGACCTACTATACTCACGATATGATTACAGCGTGTCCACTGTTCAGTAGAAGTGGTTAAAAATGCTGAATCATTTAGTGACCAACACCAAAGTCAGATTGTTGATCCACTGCCTCAAATAAAATGACTCGACAATGCATTTTCCATTGTCTGGACTACATCCAGCTGGATATCTAATGTGACCACTGTCCCACTGTAAGAGAAGTTGTCCCACTGTAAGAGAAGTTGTCCCACTGTAAGAGAAATTGTCCCACTGTAAGAGATATTGTCCCACTGTAAGAACAGTTGTTCCACTATAAGAGATATTGTCCCACTGTAAGAGAAGTTGTCCCACTATAAGAGATAATGTCCCACTGTAAGAGAAGTTGTCACACTATAAGAAATATTTCCCACTGTAAGAGAAGTTGTCCCACTATAAGAGAAGTTGTCTCACTGTAAGAGAGGTTGTCACACTATAAGAAATATTTCCCACTGTAAGAGAAGTTGTCCCACTATAAGAGAAGTTGTCCCACTGTAAAAGAAGTTGTCCCACTATAAGAGATATTTCCCACTGTAAGAGAAGTTGTCCCACTATAAGAGAAGTTGTCCCACTGTAAAAGAAGTTGTCCCACTATAAGAGATATTTCCCACTGTAAGAGAAGTTGTCCCACTATAAGAGAAGTTGTCCCACTATAAGAGATATTGTCCCACTGTAAGAGAAGTTGTCCCACTATAAGAGAGATTCTGTGGAAGTGTGAAAACATATGCAAAAATAAAAGTCTCCTTTTGCGACATGACAATGATTGACCCAATACTACTAGTGCAATGGCTGCAATTATCGAGAACCTTCACTTTCAGAGACTACCACATCCACCATACCTGTCAGAGACTATCACATCCACCATACCTGTCAGAGACTATCACATCCACCATACCTGTCGGAGACTACCACATCCACCATACCTGTCAGAGACTATCACATCCACCATACCTGTCAGAGACTATCACATCCACCATACCTGTCAGAGACTATCACATCCACCATACCTATCAGAGACTATCACATCCACCATACCTGTCAGAGACTACCACATCCACCATACCTGTCAGAGACTACCACATCCACCATACCTGTCAGAGACTACCACATCCACCATACCTGTCAGAGACTATCACATCCACCATACCTGTCAGAGACTACCACATCCACCATACCTGTCAGAGACTACCACATCCACCATACCTGTCAGAGACTATCACATCCACCATACCTGTCAGAGACTATCACATCCACCATACCTGTCAGAGACTATCACATCCACCATACCTGTCAGAGACTATCACATCCACCATACCTTTCAGAGACTACCACATCCACCATACCTGTCAGAGACTACCACATCCACCATACCTGTCAGAGACTATCACATCCACCATACCTGTCAGAGACTATCACATCCACCATACCTGTCAGAGACTATCACATCCACCATACCTGTCAGAGACTATCACATCCACCATACCTGTCAGAGACTATCACATCCACCATACCTGTCAGAGACTACCACATCCACCATACCTGTCAGAGACTACCACATCCACCATACCTGTCAGAGACTACCACATCCACCATACCTGTCAGAGACTATCACATCCACCATACCTGTCAGAGACTATCACATCCACCATACCTGTCAGAGACTATCACATCCACCATACCTGTCAGAGACTACCACATCCACCATACCTGTCAGAGACTACCACATCCACCATACCTGTCAGAGACTATCACATCCAACATACCTGTCAGAGACTATCACATCCACCATACCTGTCAGAGACTACCACATCCACCATACCTGTCAGAGACTATCACATCCACCATACCTGTCAGAGACTATCACATCCACCATACCTGTCAGAGACTACCACATCCACCATACCTGTCAGAGACTACCACATCCACCATACCTGTCAGAGACTACCACATCCACCATACCTGTCAGAGACTATCACATCCACCATACCTGTCAGAGACTACCACATCCACCATACCTGTCAGAGACTATCACATCCACCATACCTGTCAGAGACTATCACATCCACCATACCTGTCAGAGACTATCACATCCACCATACCTGTCAGACTTAACTTCAATTCATGTCATCTATCTGGATGACTCAAAGAGTCATTGGGAGGTAAAACTTTCAGGTCTGGTGAAGACGTAAAACAGGTGGTGCATGATTGGTTAGATACGTGACCCACATAATTTCTGTCTGCAATAATCCAAACACTTTATAAATGCTGGAGGACTTATATAGAATATAATGGTGACTAGGGCATTTCAGTGGGTATGCACACAAAAGGTAACACAGGTCTGCATCTTGAGTGATTCTATGAGTATGACAAGTGGGTCTCGTTTGCGAACAGTGGATTGAGATGTTGAGAAAGGCGAGGTTGAAAGTAGTTACATTTATTTTCGTGCTAGGACATGTTAGAGGCAATGAAAGAGCAGATCAACTGGTGTCATGAGTGATTGTGGCACAGGGTGATGGGGCAATGGATCAAGCTGATGTTTTGAACTCCATAAGATATATAGCACGCGAGAGTGAGACTAGTGTGGATGATTCGTTTTCATTGGCCAGGATTAAAGATCAGGGTTTGAAAAGCTGTGTTGCTAGAAGTGGACATTTTGGAGGGCGCAGAAGAATGATAGTCAGCCAGCAGAGGACAGGCACTGTCAGCAGAAGTGGAATGGCAAATACACTCGGTGAGAGAGATCAGAGCAACTATCGACGTATCCAGTCTACAGTGATGAAGATCCAATGACTAACTAACTAACTAATTAACTAACTAACTCTGAAACACTCAACACTAAACATCTACGATGACCCAACTAAACATCTACGATGACCCGACTAAACATCTACGATGATCCGATTAAACATCTACGATGACCCAACTAAACATCTACGATGACCTAACTAAACATCCATGATGACCCAACTAAACATCTACGATGACCTAACTAAACATCCATGATGACCCAAATAAACATCTAAGATGACCAAACTAAACATGATGACCCAACTAAACATTTACGATGACCCAACTAAACATCTATGATGACCTGACTAAACATCTAGAATGACTCAAATAAACATCTACGATGACCCAATTAAACATCTACAATTACCTAACTAACTAAACATCTACGATGACCCAACTAAACATCTACGATGACCCAACTAAACATCCACAATGACCTAATCCAGTTCCCTGGGAACAAGAGATACCCTTAATATCCGATATTGAAATGTTAAAACTATGTAGGCATATCAAGGAGTGAAAATAGCAGAAATTTGTAAAGAAATGTAGAGTTACAATCTAGACATTATTGAAATTAAATGAATGTAGATGGACAGGTATGGACAAGGAATAATCATCTTATATTGGACAATATGTTTCTACAACAAAAAGAAAATGATGGTCTTGTATTGGACCTGTACTTAGAATGAATTAAAACAGGCAGACACTATAAGCATTAAAATGGGTATCAGATAGTAAAAGAAAAGGAGACAGACCAAGAGAGACTTCGTAGAACAACCATCACAGAGGGTATGAGAGTCTCAACAACATGCACAAATTACACACACTAGCATCACATCGCTTGAACTTGAGAGCTTGGGTTTCTGCCCTATGTACCGTATTCGGCACTGAAAGAATATAGATAGAATGGTGACTATGCCGCATAATGACATCTTTATGTTTTACCTCCTCTGAAAATGTTCACACAAAAAACCACCCAATAATTAAGGTTATAAGTAACAATGGGTCAAAAGGTATAGAGGATTGACTTGATTGTATTTGGGTTAGCCACATGTCCTCAGCAAAGCAGCACTCCACCTGTCAAGGGCACTATTCATAGCTCATGGCTAGCTTCAAGCCATACGATCAAGGCATTTCTGATCAAAATCCACTTTATAAATAAGATATTGCAAGCAGGATTCGAACCCATGACTGCTTCAGCACAAAGTGAACAGCTTAACTACTACACCAGGGAGATCTCCCCAGCAAGGTTATCACATAAAGCAAACTCATAGATAAACATACAATCACTAGCAGTCATGAAAAATGCTGTCATATAAATTAACGTTCAGTTAAAATTTAAAACAATAGAAAATTAACGTTCAGTTAAAATTTAAAACAATATGAAAATAATGTTCAGTGAAAATTTAAAACAATATAAAAATAATGTTCAGTTAAAATTTAAAACAATATAAAAATATTTAATATAACAAAAAATAATCATGAATTAGCAAACAGAATTTGAACCAGATGTGCTAAGATGGCACCTACTCGCCTTGATACTTGGGTCAACACATTTTCTGTCTTTGACCACACAGTATCTCTAATAAAGATGTGATTTTAGTCAAGACTTTCAACGTGTATATTCTCAAACTACTATGAATATGGACTGTTTGATGACTCACAGACAACAACATCACACACTGCAGACATGTTCTTGAGAACCCCATACAGTTTAACATCAGCATGTGCCAGAAAGCCTCAGTGCTACAAGGACCAATTAGGTCGACGTGCAAATATATATAACACAATATACACACACATATATAACACATAAACATATAAAGAGCAAATTTATTATCGACATCAGACAGAGACAATAACAATTTGTCTAATAGACCCATATGTCATGAGAAAAGGAAGTTATGATGAAATTATAACAGGAAAAATCAAGGCAACAGAAGACTGGAGTAAACAGAAAAATCTGGAAACATAACATCATGGAAAAGACAGTTACGAGTTATAACAACAGGTTATTAACAGCACACATCAATCAGACAATTTGGTCAAATCCCTGTCTGAATTAATACATCAGAGTGTAGTGGATGACAGTCTTAGTTTGATGTTGATTTATCAGTCTCTTAGTATATTCATTATGTTCCTTATTACTGGCTGTTTCAATCTTAGTATATTCATTATGTTCCTTATTACTGGCTGTTTCAATCTTTATATCAATCTAAGTCTTGAGAATGACCACCAATCTTACTCAGTCTTGAGAGTGACCACCAATCTCACTCAGTCTTGAGAATGACCACCAATATCACTCAGTCTTGAGAGTGACCACCAATCTCACTCAGTCTTGAGAGTGACCACCAATCACAGGCAGTTTTGAGAGTGATCCCCAATCTCACTCAGTCTTGAGAGTGACTATGATTCACCCTTTTGCAAATCTTCAGAGGGGATGAGAACCCTTAGGTGCATTCATTGATGTACCTATTGACACTATGACCATTCTTGGCAGCATATCAGCTCACTCATTACCCTCGTCAAGGAAATCAGATATGAATCTTCAAACCCATAGCAACAATGGTATGTATTTTGTGTATTTCATATTCATGACACATGATGACATGTAAATAAAAATGATGTAGGTTTAAGTATATACCTTTCCCAATGACAACAAGAGGCTTCTCAGCATTAGTTATAAGCTCAATAGCTGCTTTAATACTGCTAGGATCGGACAACACAGGTGGTGGAGGTGGACACCGAGGTGTGTACCTGTTGGACAAGAATGGTTATAATTTGTAGGAGTTCAATATAACAATGAATAAACAAGATGGAGGTATCTAGGCACATATGTTGAACATGTTTCTATCTAAATATATTTTCTACAGCTAACCCTAACCCTAACCCTAACCCTACAGCTCTTCTCCTTCAATCTTCACCTCTTCCTCACAAGAAAGTTCTGTGGGTCGTACCTCTTGCCTACCAGACCTACCACCGAGAAGCATTGCAACAATATAACTCTAGTAGATAATATAACTTACCAGTGATCCACCACAGGAAAACATTGTAAGATCTAAGCACCTATGGACGTGTCTGGTGTGTGAAGACGTTAATCAACATACATAAATACAAGTCTGATATCTGTTTCAATTTTTTGACGAATTTTCCAGACTCATATTTGACATATGATAATAACACAATATTTTTTCCTTTTTTTCCCTTTCTTTATAGAATTTTATAATATTAATTATCTCAGTTAACAATGGTAAACATAAGCACTCTGGTATTCTCATAGGAGTTTAGTACCATTCAGCAGATGGCAAGAGTGAACAATGGTAAACTCAAGCACTATGGGCATTCTCAATAAAAACAATACCAACATAAATATTAGAGACACAAACAGTAACAACATAAACATTCTCAACAAAACAATAGCAACATGAACTTTGGTGACATTAACATTATCAATTGAAACATTAACAAGATAAACATTAGCAAATAGGTATTAGTTTATCATCCTCCTCGCACACCCAACATGTCCATAAGTGCTCAGATCTCCGCTTCAGTAAATCTCTCAGGGTATAACGGCTGATGGTTCTGGTTCTATATTGGCTTACTTCTCTTTTTGAAATCTTTGTCAGGTGTTCTATACTGGCCATGCCCATCTTCACTCCCAATTCACACATTCTTGATATTGACTCATGCTCATTCATCTGAAAATCCTCCGATCTTGCTGACTCATGAAGAGCAATGACTATGTCCGCTCGATTCATAGGCTGACCATCTGTTATAGTGGCATGGCTAGCTAATTGGTCAACACGTTCGTTTCTCTCCATGCCCACATGTCCAGAAACAAAGATAAGGATTAGTTTCCATAGTGATGCCTATGTTCTAGATATCTCTAAAGACTCTGTCCACTCCCTATACACATAACCTGTTTTGACTTTCTGAATCATGTTCATTGAGTCACTTAGTACACATGCATGGGAATAGGCTTATGATTCCAGCCAGTTAAGTGTCTGCATTATGGAAAATACTTCCATTGTTAGACTGCTTGTTGCTGTGGTAAAGGGTCCATTGGCTTAATGCACTGTTCTTTCTTGTGATCTGGCAGTAAAGGTCCATGAGGTTTTAGAGAATGAGTGAGCCGATATCCTGGCAAGCATGGCCAAACAATAATACAAACATAAGGAATACAAACATTAACAACATAAACATTAGCCATACAAACAACATAGCATAAACATTAAAAAAAACATAGCATAAAACAAAACAAACATAATCAATACAAATATTAGCAATTAAAAACAATACCAAAACAAACATTAATAATACAAACATTAGCAATACAAACATTAGCAATACAAACAATAACTACAGAACAATTAATAGCACAAATTACAACAAAGCTACTGCCCATGTGTTGCCAGGATAAAAAAAAGGAGAAAAGAACAGCAACACTATTTCCCTGCTGTGCAGATTAAGGGGTGAAGTTTGCTGTCTAATTTCATATTGGGTCAAATTGATCCCAACGCCATGCTGAAATCGAATGTGTTAGCAGTAACAACCTTTACACATTTGGGAGAGCAACTATGCCATTTTTATTTTGAAGATAGATTATACGTAAGCACCAGGAAAGCATATGAAACATAAATAATTCCATCTTTCAGACTTCATTTTCAAACTTCCACTAGTTTTTCCTTGTAGCAGAACAATAGACCTCCTAGATTTCCAGCAGGATGTAGCCCAGAGAATAGAAATGCGTTGTGTTTTATTTGCGCCAAAGGCCCAAAACATTCATCTTCGTCGGTAGATGAATCCAAGAAATCCAAGAGTAGATTGTTGATGTTCAAAGAGTGTTTGCTTACTTAATTAAATCCTCCTTAGTTCTGCCAACAATCATGTCACCGGACAAGTCTAAATAACATGCTCCTGGTCGGCCAAAAGTGCTCTCACGAACAGCCTGCAATGACAAATGAGAAAACAATATTAGTAAATCGTGGACTTGCCTCCTATTCATAAATATATGACAATCGATAAAAAGTAAGACGTGTACACATACATCATTTGTTACATTGGACGTCTCTGCTGCTCAATGCTTGCCTACTCATGTTTTTGTGAAAGTGCCATTATTTTTACTGTCTTTTTGAACTTTCTTGATAAAAACCTTAAGGTTGAAACATTAAAAATGTCTGTATACATTTTGTACCAATACCCTAAAGTCTGATTGTCTGTACATTCATCGTAAAACTCATCAAACTTGTGTGGTACATATCTCCTCACAACATGTGTCAGATGGCACCTACTCGCCTCACAATATGTGTCAACATGTTGTCCATCTTCGACCACACAGCATCTCTAAAAAAAGATGTGAATTTAGTCAAGACTTCCAACTTGTAGGCCTATTCCTCAAGCTACTAAAACAATAGAAACAGACGATTGGACCTTTTTCAAATCCTGTTTATAGCATTTTAATTTTTCTTTAATAATAAATCTGATTTATTATTATCAAGGAGTTAGACAGGGATGTGTACTTTCACTAGACCTGCTCTCTTTGCACAGTGAAAACAATGCGTGGAATAGTTGATATCCCAGGAATATCAGTGGGAGGACATAACATAAATAATTTAAGATATGTGGATGACACTATTCTGATTGCTAAAAGTGAGGAAGATCTTAAAGAACTGATTAATTAGTAGTCACAGAAAGCAAAGAACTGGCATATTCTTAATACAACAAGAACAAGGAAGTAATGGTTATTTCAAAGAAACAAAATACCACAGCTTGCAATATCAAAGTAAACGACATAGTATTAAAACTGGTTCAACAATTGACATTTTTAAGTACAATGATTACAGTAGATGGAAGAAGTTTACCAGAAATAAGAAGCAGAATAGGGCAGGCAAAAACAACATTTAGATAAATATATTGTGTAATATGATCCTAGCATTAGAGGTGAGGAACAGAGTTCTGCAGTGCTACATTACTCCTATACTAACATATGGATGCGCGTCTTGGACAATAAACAGGATGGAAATTAGAGGCAGTAGAGATGTGGTTCTATAGAAGAATGCTGAGAATATCACGGACTGTCAAGAAAACTAATGTGGAGGTGTTGAAAAAGTCAAATGCGAGACAGAGTTTAATCAATAATATAAGGGAAAGACAATCGTAATTTTTATGGCCACGTTATGAGACATGGAGTTTTGGAGAACATAGTTACAACAGGCAAAATTGAAGGCAACAGATACAGAGGGCGACAACTGAGAATATATTGAACAGTTTGACAACCTGGCATGGCATAGAGTCAACAGCAAGCCAATATATAGTACTAGTGACAGAGCTGTGGAGATCCATGATCGCCTAGGCCAGCCGACACGGCACAAGAAGAGACTAATAAATCAGCATCGAACTGGAACTATCGGACGCTAGACTGATATATTTATTGATACGGTGATCGGAACACCTATGGTCTTTTCCGGAGTGCGCATGCAATCGTAACCGGTGCCGTGTGGATTTTCCCGGATTATAGCAATGACCACACAAAAACGCACACATCGCTGCGCCAGGAAGTACAAATGAAGAAAACTCCATGTAAACAATAAAATCAATGTTACGCTTCAGATGACAGCTATAGCTATTTTTTATGACTTTTCCAAAACATAAATTGGTGGTACAGTTTACAATGACTGCTTTTATTGATCTTTGTGTTATGCATAACAACCTAAAAATAATTATATAATGTCTTGACTGTATACTGAAACTATCGCAGTCTCAAAGTGACAACAAATAGCGAAAAAAAGGAGTTTTAGTTCAGCAAACAGACATGGCGTACGCGGACAGCCGAAAATTTCTGATAAAGCCACCAGATCCCGATAAAGAGACTAAACATACCAGATCTGTAAGAGAAAGGGTAGTGACGTACTTGAAAAAAGAAAAGAAAATGTCTCCAAGAAAAAAAGAAGCACACACTATCTGTGAGTGCACGTGTTTAAAAAAACTGACAGGTCAAGCAGTCAGCGACAGCGTGATCCATCAATCACTGGCCGCTAATAAACAAGGTGCAGAAGCAAAACGAGATTTGAAAGTCACGAAGGATAAGAACGAAATGAAAGATGCACATCATTTCAATGTGGATGATGATTCTCCGTATAAACATTATGTGTTTGACAGAGAGCAATGTGTAATCGTGAAGTTAAGTCGCATACAAATGCAAATCTATAATTACGGAACAACCTCCATGTTCTCAGCAGACATAATCAAAGATAAAGCCTCTGGTACTAGCATTGTCGGTACTTCTCGTGTTAGCACAGTTTTGCAAACAGCTGTCGGCTCGGCTAGGGATAAGTTTCTGTCCTTAGTAAAAAAAGACACCAAGGCTAGTGCCAGCAATTTAACAAAACAGAAGTCGGTAGTTCTGAGACAAATCGATGAAGAGGAAACAACATCTGATAGCATAGGTAGTTATTTAAAATCAACCGATGAGGAAATGGTATCATGTCCGATAGCTACACAAATTGACGACTTAGACAGGCTGATGAACGGAAGCTTTGATGAATTCTTAACTGAATCAGAGACAAAATTAATCAAGTCACAGAATCGCTCAATGAGTCTGTTTACGGCGATAATGACACACGACAAAGATACAAGCAGTACTTACAAATGTCACCTGTGTTCCTGTTGTCGAAATCCTAAAACAGATTGAAATCGTGGCACGACAAAAACTATATCGTTGTGATTCATACTAGAAGGAAGAAAATTGAGCTGAGGAAAACATGAAAGAGATTCAATCAAATGCCATGCCGAATGGCGTAGGCGATCATGTTTCTCCACGGCTGTCCGTCTCTTGTGTTGTCAATACGATCAGTTGGTGAACGTCTCCGGTGCCACACTAGTACATCTAGCAACTTCTCTCTTTGTCGTTCCCTGTCTCTTCTCCACTTGATCTTTCCAGTGGTTACCAAGTGTTCAAGCTATGTTCTTCTCAGCATATGCCCTATAAATCTTGACTGTCTGCCCCTAATGTTTGATCTGTTTACGCCAGTTTCAAAATTCAATGAGAACATCTGCATTTGTTTTCTTAGCTGTCCATGGTATTTTCATCCTTCTTCTCAGAAACCACATCTCTCTATCCTCAAGTTCGTGTTGAATTTTTGCGTTTACAGTCCATGCTTCACATCCATAAAAAGGAATTGGTTCGATATAAGATCTCAGCGAAAGAGATGTAAGCAAATAGCACAGTAAACAAGATAGCAGCGAACAGAGATGAATGTCGCGCTATTGTTGATGCACTGAAACGGCAGGGGGGGGGGGCACAATATGCGAAAGGATTAAGAAAACAATCACTTGCAATCATGTTGAACGATGCCATGCAGGCTTCAAAGAACTTCAACTGGGGATGTTGATACTCACAGCAACTAAAACGTGCAGAAATAGAACACACATATGAGACCCAAGATTGATGACAGAACATCCCGACATCTTCTTTATATTCAACATCAACCCGAGGCTAAATTGGTTCGGCCATTTAGTGAGAATGAACCTTTATTTGGCTAACATCAAGAGCACATACAACATGAACACGGAAACAGCACGAGGCACAGGAAGACCAACAAGAAGGTGGAAAGGATTTACCAACATTCTAAAATGTCACAATATTACTGTATTTCAAGCGACCAAACGTGCCATAGTCCACAATCCGTTCGTCATTCAATCTTGCAATGTTTTACAGTAATACTCACGTAAACGACAGGTAATGGAGTTCTGGATGACGACCTACACATTATCACCGACGGATGTCTACATGAATTAATATGGTATACACAACAAAACACAGAATATAATCATACAAATGACAATACATAGGACATAATTGACGTTTCGGACCAAAGGGCCTTTTTCAAGATATGCACATAACATACAAACATAAAAATACCACAAATAGAAATGAATACACCACAACAAGCGTGTCCGAGTGAAATATGGTAGTGAGATACCGGAAGGATATGAACAGGGAGTACACAAAGACGATATGATATACTGAACTAATTCAGACAGCGGAGATATGAAATGCAGAGATCATTAAGACAGAGGAGACACTGGGACAACTCGGACAGTAGATACTATAGACAGAGTTAACCCGGACAGTAGATACTATAGACAGAGTTAACCCGGACAGTAGATACTATAGACAGAGTTAACCCGGACAGTAGATGAGAATAAACTGAGATAACTAATACAACAGATGTGACGTACTGGAGATAAATCAGACAACAGATGTGACGTACTGGAGATAAATCAGACAACAGATGTGACGTACTGGAGATAAATCAGACAACAGATGTGACGTACTGGAGATAAATCAGACAACAGATGTGACGTACTGGAGATAAATCAGACAACAGATGTGACGTACTGGAGATAAATCAGACAACAGATGAGATGTACTTGAGATAAATCAGACAACAGATGAGACGTACTGGAGATAAATCAGACAACAGATGTGACGTACTGGAGATAAATCAGACAACAGATGTGACGTACTGGAGATAAATCAGACAACAGATGTGACGTACTGGAGATAAATCAGACAACAGATGTGACGTACTGGAGATAAATCAGACAACAGATGAGATGTACTGGAGATAAATCAGACAACAGATGAGATGTACTTGAGATAAATCAGACAACAGATGAGACGTACTTGAGATAAATCAGACAACAGATGAGATGTACTGGAGATAAATCAGACAACAGATGAGACGTACTTGAGATAAATCAGACAACAGATGAGACGTACTTGAGATAAATCAGACAACAGATGAGACGTACTTGAGATAAATCAGACAACAGATGAGATGTACTTGAGATAAATCAGACAACAGATGAGATGTACTGGAGATAAATCAGACAACAGATGTGACGTACTGGAGATAAATCAGACAACAGATGTGACGTACTGGAGATAAATCAGACAACAGATGAGATGTACTTGAGATAAATCAGACAACAGATGAGACGTACTTGAGATAAATCAGACAACAGATGAGATGTACTGGAGATAAATCAGACAACAGATGTGACGTACTGGAGATAAATCAGACAACAGATGTGACGTACTGAATTAACTCACACAGCAGATACGATATACTGAACTAATTCAGACAGCGCAGATATGAAATGCAGAGATAATTAAGACAAGATAAGACACTGGGATAACTCAAGACAGTAGATACTATATATGGAGCTAACTCGGACAGCACATGAGATATACTGAGATAGCTCTTGTGATTGATTGGTTGCTGATCCAGTCATGTCCTCTGACCCAATGCCATCATTTCTTCTTCTGTGTTCAGCATCTGCATTCACGTTATATTGTCAGGCCTGTCGTCAGGGAAAAGCCTACTGTCTTCTCCATGTCAGAGAGGCTGCTCCATAGCTTTTGCCTCAAATCTGTATCCTCTGGTCAGTTTTGCTGTCTCTGCTCTTTGTATGTTGGGAAATCCTGAAATCTGTGTTCAGGAATTTGGGTTCCGGATCCACATGGACATTCATCTGTGTATGGGATCCTCAATCGGTAAAAGTGACCAAACAGTCTGCAGTGGTCTGTTATAAGGCGAAATATTGTGGTCTGTTGATATCTTTGGAGGTGATTTATTGCATCATGTTTGTCTTCCACTTCCATCTGTTTCTTCCATTTTACTGTGTATGTGTTCTGGATTTTGCTTCTCTGTAAGACAGTGGGAGTCTGTGTTGTTCCATTTTGCTGTTGTGCCATTGTGTGATATATGCATGTGTTTGTGAGCTGTTATTTTACCCCACATAAGGTGTTCCATTTATCTTGCCTCAGCCACGCTGAATCTCCTACCACATATGATCAGGATTGGGTATCTGTGTTTGTTGTTCTGTTTTGTTTTTGGGAGGCAATTTTCTCTGTCCTTTGAGATTGTATGTTTATCTTCAATATAAGTACGTTTGCTGGTGTTGCTGAGAGACATTGGGCAATTCTAAGTGACAAACTCCCAGAATGTAATATCATTGTTGAAGCTCTTCAGAGACACTGAGAGATTTCTTCGGTCTACTGTCCAGTTGTTTTCCCTTAAGGTACTCACTATATATCGTTTGTTTTGGGATGCATTTGTCAGGTGTGCGTACAACATGCCCGGACCATCTCAGTTTTCATCAGTATAGTATGAATGATTGTGATATTACTCTAGTGCAGGCTTGAGTATCAGTATCTTTATCTGGCCACTTTCTCCTGAGAAAACAGCATATGTGGAAGTGATTTTAACACTATAGTGTCTGCTGCACACTGACCAGGTTTCACAAGCATATATCAAGGTCATGAACATAACGGTGTCATAGACTTTTAATTTTGTGATGAGTTTAATGCCATTAAGTTTTCACATTGTCACGTAGTCAGTCACATGCAACAATTGCTTTAGAGTTTCTGCTGATTACTACGGCATCCGCACGTGTGTTGCCAGGGCCCGAAAGGGGAGCACAGAATAGCAACACTGTTTACCTTCCACGCATGTCGTAAAAGGCGACTAAGGAGGTTATGAGATGGAGTTGGCTGTCCCATCCCACATAGAGTCTTGACCCAAAGACATGTTGAAGTTGTATGTGTCAGGCCGAAAGTCGCAGATATCGCAGCAATGCTGTAAACCATGACACAACGCATTCCGTTCTTCGGACAACATCCTGCTAATCTGCAGGAGTTTGAGAACGAACGCAGAAGAAGAAGACTATAGCATCAATGACATCGCTTGTCTGGAGAGAGTACTACAAAATAAGTGATGTTACTAACATATTGTTTTTACAATGATCTAATCTCAATAAACAATAGAATCACATGTTTGTATGAAGATCACATCTCCCTCATTGAATTTAAATACAGGTTCAAAGAATACCAGTAACATTTGCTTAGGCATTTGCTCTTCACATTTTTGTGTATATTATTAGTAGAACACTTGTTTGTCAAGTTTAGAATTACATAACATGACAGGTGTCAAATTTATACAATTGTTTGTCAAGTTTAGAACTGTTATATAACAGGTTTAAAACTCATACAACTGTTTGTTCAGTTTATAGTTTTGTGATATGCCAGTGTCACATATATAGAACTGCCTGATTTATAATTTTATGATATGCTCCAAGTCTCATATTTATAAAACTGCTCATCAAGTTTATATTTATGTGACAAGTCGAAATCAGACTCATATAACTACTCATCATGTTTATAATTATTTGACAAGTCCGTGTCAGATTCATACAACCGCTCATTAGGGTTAGAATTTTATATGTCATAGGTCAAATTTATAACTACCTATATGTCAATTTTGGACTTGTTGACATTTTAATTATCTTATTTGAAAATGGGATCTCCATGGCACAGTGATTAAGTTATTTGCTTGGTGCTCAAGAGATTGAAGATTGAAATGTCTTGTGATATTCTGTGTACAAAGTGGATTTTTTAGAGATACCTGGGGATTGTTGCTTGAAACACAGCTATGATCTCTGAGTGTTACTCTCAGCATATAGCATGCAGCTTCATTAAGAAAGACAGAGTGCACATGAGAAATCTGAGTACAATGAAATCAATCCTCTACATATTTTTTAAACACTTTTCATTTAAATGATTGTTCAATTTGTAAATTTCTTATTTGGAATTACAAATGCAAAATTAATCATATATTTAGACTATTCTTGATTTCATGGCCATGGAAAGTAATCTTACTGAACACAGGGATGACATTTTCTTACTGGACTCAGGGTAGACAATTTCTTACTGGACTCAAGGTAGACATTTTCTTACTGGACGGAGTAGACATTTTCTTGCTGGACTCGGGGTAGATATTTTCTTACTGGACCTGGAGTAGATATTTTCTTACGGGACTCAGGGTAGACATTTGCCTCTTTACAAAACATCAACCCATCTGATAAGCTGTAAATGAGCACAATTTACACTAAATAAGTGATGAGCTGAAAAGACAATTGTACACTCTGGACATCCCCATAGTAGTTCCATCTCTTTCACCAGATTGCGAAGAGTAAGTATGGATGTTGATAGTACCTGTGGCGCGCTGACTATATAGTTTCCTAGTCCAACCCATCAACCGTCAGCTGCTACTATCTCTGTGAGAAATTCCAAAATCCATCAATCTTTTAATAACAATCTAATTACCATGATGTCTTTGTCAGACATGCATATATGGAATTTACAGTGTCCCCCGTCCATTGTCATCTGACCTGATATGTGTACTTTTGACATTAGTCTATCGGCTTCCTCATTATCTTCAACTGCAACATGACCAGGGAAAAATATCCACGCAAATCCCTGGAGGTATGAAATCCCAATATACTACATTCACTCATGAAATAGACATCCACTCATGACATAGCCATCCACTCTTGACATAGACATCCACTCTTGACATAGACATCCACTCTTGACACAGACATCCACTCATGATGTAACCATCCACTCATGACACAGACATCCACACATGACATAGACATCCACTCTTGACACAGACATCCACTCATGATGTTGCCATCACTCATGACATAGATATCCACTCTTGACACAGACATCCACTCATGATGTAACCATCCACTCATGACATAGCAATCTATTGTGAATTTTGCTGATCATAAATTGAGAGTCCAACACAATAACGGCCCTGATTGTCACAATTTCTGTGATCTACTTTAGGACATCTGTAACTTCCTCCACCTCTGTGCTCATACAGGAGATTGTTGTACTATACGCTCTACACTTTTAAACAATACACTTTCCAACTGCACAAAAATTATAGTCCAATCATGGTCATCTCTACACAGAACCATCTGTGTATATGATCACGTCATCTGTGTATATGATCATGTCATCTGTGTATATGATCATGTCATTGATTTCTATGTTGTCTGTTATCATCTATTTTACACCATTTTTATGAACTGTAAATAATTAAATTTAGAAATATTTCTGACCGTGCAAAACTATTGGTCTACTGGTCATATTTTTATGGCAACCATTTTACTGTGCACCTACTGGTCTTATTTTTATAGCAACTATTTTACTGTGCACCTACTGGCCTTATTTTTATAGCAACTATTTTACTGTGCATCTAATGGTCTTATTTTTATAGCAACCATTTTACTGTGCACTAACTGGCAATATTTATTTAATAAATATATACAAGATTTATTATTTTATTGTCTTTCATTATGTCTGTGTGCTACATGGATACAAGATTGTTTTATTGTCTTTCATTTTATTTGTGTTCTACATGGCCAGAAAAAACAGCACAGAAAAGTTGAAATGTCATGTGCCATTCATGTTTCAAAATTTTGATGCATTTCATTCTTCATTAGTTTTCCATTCTTCCATCTTGACAATATGTCTTGTGAGAAGGCTTAGGCGCCTGTCTGTCATAACCATATAGCTTAATCAACTTCCCCAACAACATACACAAGCTTTCACTACTGAACTTCCTCAACAACATACACAACCTTTCACTACTCAACTTCCCCAACAACATAAACAAGCTTTCACTACTCAATTTCCCCAACAACATACACAAGCTTTCACCACTCAACTTCCATACTTAGTTATCATGATTCTTCTCATTGTTTAAGTATTTGTTTCAGTCTCTAGTTTACCTTTTGCCCCTTGCATCGTTTTCAGCTTCATGCAGCCACTGTCTCCTATAATCTTGACCTGCTATCATGTACATTTTACTTCCTGTAGCCACTATCACCTAGCAATATCACTTCTGGCCTACCTGGAATATTGTACTGAATATGCGTGGGAGGAGTATTTGGGACATTGAGCAGATCTTGCATCTCTTCTAGCACGTTTTTGTGGCAAAGTATTGTGTCTGAGATTCTCAGCAGCTGCTGCACAACTCTTGATTCTACGATGCCAGTCGGATCTGTCTTATACAAGACTCTTTCATGAATTTGTGTTCATGTTGAAGTGTGCCAATGATGCCTTAATCTTCTTCGTTCCTTCCTCTTTTACCCTTTACGGGTGTCGAGGGAGATATAATGTTCTTGTTCTCGCTTTTCTGGCAGCTTCAGATAATGTTATTTGTGTTCGTGTAATGTCTCTTTGATGTTGTCGATCCAGCATATGCTAGGTCTACCCCTGGCTCTTCTTTCTGCTTCTCCTCTCTTCGTATATGCTTTATAAACTAATGAATCACACGGCATTCTTTCCAGATGACCAAACCATTGTATCTGTTAGTTTTGTATGTATTGTAGAATTGATATGACACCCACTCTTTCTCTTATGACATCGTTTCTAATTCTGTGCCTTAATACTCTTTAACCTTTAGCATGCTAGTTTATAATTCTTCTCTGCAGCTGGATTAATTTTGGAAATGTTGCGTACAGTGACTTTTGAAAACACTGTAACTTTATTGTTGTTACAGATATTTACATAATATTTGCACATATAAATAAAGAATTAAATTCTGCATATATTGGTGTAAGTTTTGTTTGTGTGTGTGTGATATGAGACGTGTGAGAAAGCGATAAAGTCAAATTTAGACCTATCTCGATCTAGACCTACCGTATTTTTGATCGATTGTAAGCTGTTGAATATTATATATTTTACATAGTGAGAACATTGTGGAACCTTGTGTCTATTCTAAATAAACAAATTGAAGTCCTTATCTTTCGTAATTTCCACCTTGAGTTCGCAATAAATAATGATTTCACTGAATAAATAGATGATGGAAAAGTATAATCAACTCGATTCACTGTCATGTCGCCTCGCCGCAAAGCAGATGCTTAAAGATTGCTCGGATTTCCATTCCATAATCAAACACTATCGTCTTTCGCCATTTTGACAAGAGAAACAGGAAGTTAGATAAATTCTCTTCTCAATGTTGCCAAAAAGTTCTGTCAAAAAGTTACCAAACTCGAATTTTTCATTCGGTTTCAGGTTTACTGAATCGGTCATATGATTTCGTGTGTCAAGAAATGACACATTTCGGGCTATATGCTTCGCCTGGTTTGTCAACACAGCGTGCTAAAGGATAAAATGCTTATTATGTCCTTCAGCCTTTCGGGTGTCAGTCTGAAGTTCTCTATATGACAGCTTTCTTGGCAGACGATCATCTTTTATGTGAACCAGGTTCCCAGCATGTCTGTGACTTCATCAACATTGTGTGCATGCTTAAGGATTTATATTTTATATGGCACTAATTAGTAACTATTTCATTGCACTTAAGAATTAAGGGTTAATTGCTTTTAATTCCTAATAGATGGAAGCAACAACAATGTCAAAAATGAAGGTAACAAAGAAGACAAAACAAGAAGTTGTTTTACTTACCTTCTCAACAAAATGTGGAATCTTATCTAAGCTGCTTGGTCGGGCAGAGAACTTGCTGTATCCTCTAGCTGCTTCTACCTGCATGAATTACAAGGTATGATATTCCATATTAAAGTGAATAACCTCTCTCAACCTGCCAGGATAACATGTTCAATTCTCATTGGCAATGATGGGGGATCATAGTTTGCAAAAACAAAATTTCCAGTAGATATTTACTCACCAAAATGGAAATATGTGGGACAGAAGAGGAATGTTACTATCACAGTAGAGTCTGTAATAACTGTGACACTAGTCAGTCAATGACTTGACAGATAAACAGACATGGGTAAATGTTGTGTCATAATTTAAGTGATCAACTTACTTGTTAAGGTAATTTACCTGCTAGAAATAGAACAAGCAAGAATTGCAATGGAAGTATGAATGTCTGTGAGGATAGACACGCAAGACAGCAACAGAAGCTCAAGCATACATTATTATCGTTAGCTTTGAGTAAAGTGACCAGAGGGCAGGTATAAGAGTCAGTTCTCTGGTACAGCTGACTGACTATACTATCTCTGGTACAGCTGACTGACTATACTATCTCTGGTACAGCTGACTGACTATACTATATCTGGTACAGCTGACTGACTATACTATATCTGGTACAGCTGACTGACTATACTTATCTGGTACAGCTGACTGACTATACTATATCTGGTACAGCTGACTGACTATACTATATCTGTTACAGCCGACTGACTTACTATATCTGGTACAGATGGCTGACTATACTATATCTGGTACAGCCGACTGACTTACTATATCTGGTACAGCTGACTGACTATACTATATCTGGTACAGCTGACTGACTATACTATATCTGTTACAGCCGACTGACTTACTATATCTGGTACAGATGGCTGACTATACTATATCTGGTACAGCCGACTGACTTACTATATCTGGTACAGATGGCTGACTATACTATATCTGGTACAGATGGCTGACTATACTATCAATATGATTACAGAAGTTCACCATTCAATGAAAGTGGATAAAAACACTGAATGCAATAGTTCCCAACGCCGAGCTCAGATGTGTCGGGTCATTGGCACAAATAAAATGGCAACACAAAACATTTCTGTTCTTGGGACTACATCTGTCTGCAGATCTTCTAGGATCATTGTCCTGCTATAAGAGGAGATCTGGTGGGAGTTTGAGAACAACTTAAAAAAAAAGAAGGTACCTACAAAAAAATGTGGCATGGGAGAGGGGAGCAAGGATTACATGGGAAGTTCCCTGCAAGAAATGGAAAATTTCAAGGAAAATGTTGCTTTCATTATCATCATCAACCCTATAACCTGCCAGTGTCATAGGGGTGTCACTCTGGAAACATCAATACAAATGTTATAACCTGCCAGTCCCCATCGAGGCCAGAACCTTGAAGTGGTGATGGGGCTTAGTTCAGCCATCAGAGGCTGGAAACTAAGACTGGTCGGGCACTCCCACTCGAGCAGGACCATAGTCCTGCCCAAGTAAGCAGAGTGCTGAAGACGGAGGCAACCAGCCAAAAGGCGCACAGATAATCAGGTTGCCACGCATAAAACACAATGGAAACATGTCTGCATCTAATAAACGTTATGGTGCCTGCCCTGTGGCGGACGTTCAGGCAGGGACGGTGCCGGGCCCTATACCTCGAAAGGGCCCAACCTCAGTTACTGGAAGTCCTTCTCAATTGCCCCAAGGAGCCAGGAGGCAAGGGAATAGAGCTACTGGCCAAACAAACAAACGACCAATAAAAATAATGCACTGGAATGCTGAGGGTGTCAACAGTAAAAGAGATGGATACAGCAAAAAATTGGAACTTGAAAATGTCCTCAGTGAAGAACAAGTAAATATATGCTGTATCCAAGAAACACACCTCAGCAGCGACATAGCCTTCAAAATCAGAGGCTACCAGTGCTACCGATCTGACCGAAAAGACAGGCGAAAGGGTGGAATTCTGACACTAGTTAAAAACAATATCAGCGCATGTCAGCTGGAAGTATACATGGACGGGGCAGAATACCAGATGCTCCACCTAAAAACAGACAGTGCAGAATTCCATCTCCTGAACTACTACTGCCCAAATGATAAACCATTGGCACTAGACACAATTCCAGACAAAGAAAGGCTTATGGTGTGTGGTGACTTCAACAGCCACTCTCAGAGCTGGGGCTACGATCATATCGACAAGAGAGGTGAGGAACTTGAGAGCTGGCAGGATGAAAATAATCTCATTCTTATTAACCAGCCAGCAGACTCACCAACCTTCTACTCGAGAGCATGGCACACCACATCTACACCAGACCTGGCATTCTACTCACCAGGCCTGGAATGGAACATCACACGTGTCGTTGGAAAGCAGCTTGGGGGTAGTGACCACAGACCAGTATTTCTGGAAATTCACAATGAATATACCAAGGACAGCAGCACGCTCACTAGGTGGAACTATAAGAGGGCAGACTGGAAAATGTACCAGCATTTAACCAGTGTTCTAGCTAAGGACATGAACTTGGACAAAGACATCAATAGAGCAGTGAGTGAATTTAATAGATGTATACTACATGCTGCTAGTAAAACCATACCCAGGGGGGCACGCAAAAACTACAAACCCTACTGGAATGATGAACTGGAAAAGCTGCAAAATGAGATGGAAACATCTAGAAAGCAGGCTGAGAACAGACCTAGCCAAGAACATCACAACAAATATCAGCAAACAAAGGCTAAATTTCAAAGAGCCAAGTTACAAGCCAGACGGAGCAGCTGGAAAGAAAAAACAGAGTCGCTGAACCTAGAAAGAGATACTAGGAAATTATGGAAACTTGTAAAACAACTAAATGATGAAGGTACAGGGAGAAATACCAGGATCACACTTTATAAAGATAGAAACATTTTAACAGGTAAACATGCAGCTGATTACTTTGCAGATTCCTTTGCAGAAGACAATAACGTCAAAGTCAGCCCAGACAAACAACAGGAGGTTCGAGAGAACCACCAAAACATTGGACAAGGTGAACCTATACCTGAAGTCATGGAGGCACCAATCACAATGAGAGAACTGGAGCATGCAATATCCAAATTGAAAATGAAAAAGTCCCCTGGAGCTGATGGAGTGTCCAATGAAATGATTAGAAACCTGGGAAGTGCAGCAAGAGCAAAGCTACTGCAGATCTTTAACACAAGCTGGTCCACAGGTAATGTACCACAGGCGTGGAGAGAAGCAATAATGATACCACTCCTCAAATCAGGAAAAGATGGCAACACAGTCTCCAACTACAGGCCCATCAGCCTCACAAGCTGTCTATGTAAAACAATGGAACGCATTATCAATCTTAGGATGCAGTGGTACCTTGAAAGTGAAAACCTTCTGGTATCACAGCAAGCAGGTTTCAGACAGTGCTACTCTACTGAAGATCAGGCAACCTACCTCTCCCAAGAGATTGAGGATGCCTTCCAAGAAAAGAAACTGGTACTAGCAGCATGGATAGACCTCAGGAAAGCATTTGATAAGGTCTGGAAAGAAGGGCTCCTAAAGAAATTGCGAAATTGCAGGGTTAGCTCAAGAATGTACAAATGGGTAAAAGCATACCTGCATAATAGAAGAGCCAGGGTACAATTAGATGGTCGCAAGAGCAAGAAAGTTCTACTGCGTCATGGAGTCCCCCAGGGAGGAGTCCTGTCACCCACACTTTTCTTGGTTTACATCAATGACCTAGTTGCTGAACTACCACATGGGATCAAAGTGGCAATGTATGCTGACGACCTGGTGATCTGGTGCACGGAAGAACATGCAACAGTGGCCACTAAACAAATGCAAAGAGCTATCGATGCCCTAACCTTATGGGCTAATAGATGGTGCGTCAGCATTAACACAGATAAGTGCAGCACTACACTCTTTACCCTCTCACCAAAACAAAAAGCTGGTCATATCAAGATAGATGGAGAGCTCTTGAAAGAAGACAAACAACCCACATACCTCGGAGTTACTTTTGATGATAAGCTGACATGGAAGCAGCACATAAACAAAGCAACAACAAAAGCCAGGAGGAAGCTAGCTATCCTGAGAAAACTAAGTGGAACCACATGGGGAGCCAGTGGAAATATACTCAGTAAAGTTTACCAGCAAGGCATAAGACCACACCTGGAATACGGTTCAGCTGCGTGGTGTCCTGCATCAAACACCACATTACAAGATCTAGATAAAGTGCAAAACCAGGCACTTAGAATAATGTTGGGAGCAATGAAATCAACACCCATAGCAGAGATGCAGAAAATGGGAAGAATGCAAACACTTGGCGAACGCAGAGACACAAAAGTACTAATTCAAGCAGAAAAGTTTCAGTGTATGCCAAGTCATCCAATGAAGGAAAGATTCCAAAATCTAGCAATGGGACGACTGAAAAGGAGCAGCTTTATCCATCAAGCTAAACGACTCCGTAGACAACTTACAGACCTACCTGAAGTTGGCAGCCCCTTAAGGTCTGTACCAGAGCAAACCCCGTGGAGTGAAATCCATGGAATGCCAATATACATTCAGACCCATGTGAAAGGAATACTAAGCGAGGACGAACAGAACAGTGTGCAGCGAATGACAATCACCCTCAGTTTCCTGGATGAGGAATATCCACAAGATATATGGGTCAGAGTGTACACAGATGGGTCAGCACAGAATGCAGTGAGGAATGGAGGTGCAGGTGTATATATAGAATATCCACACAAGCCTAGAGATACAATCAGAACACCGACAGGAAAATTCTGCAATAATTATGATGCAGAAATCCAGGCAATTAGTGTGGCAGCTAAAAAACTGCTGAACTCCAACTCTGACCTACAGCCTGTGGTATTCCTGACAGATGCAAGGTCAGTGCTTCAAGCTCTCCAGTCTGGAAAACTAACAGACTTAAAAAAACTACTTAGCGAATTGTCTTACAAGTATAGGGTAACCATGCAGTGGATACCCTCTCACTGTGGAATACCAGGAAATGAAAAAGCAGACCAACTGGCTAAGGAAGGTGCTGCCGAAGACCAACCAGATATACCAATCACCTACCATCAGAAAAAACAGATGATAAAGTCAATAAGAAAGCCACAAACACCAACACAAGATGACTATCACAATATGAACAGATCAGAACAAGTTATAATTCTACGTCTCAGAACAGGACACAACCGACTCCGCAGTCACATGTATACAAAGTTCAAGATTGGCAACACGGCCATGTGTACATGTGGACAGGCAGCACAGAGTGCCAAACATATACTTCAAGAGTGTTCTGAGCATGAAACGCTGAGGCAGACATATTGGCCAGAGGAAACAACACTGGAATCAAAACTCTATGGGACACTGTATGAACTACAAAAGACAGTGAGTTTTATTAAGGAGACAGAATTACAGATATAGACATGTTTCAAGTGAACGAAAGAAGAAGAAGAAGAATAACCTGCCAGTGTCATAGGGGTGTCACTCTGGAAACATCAATACAAATATTATAACCTGCCAGTGTCATAGGGGTGTCACTCTGGAAACATCAATACAAATGTTATAATCTGCCAGTGTCGTAGGGGTGTCACTCTGGAAACATCAATACAAATGTTTTGCCATGCTTCTCTGTTATCCATTTTTTGTTTAAGTGTGGAGAATTGTAATCCTGTTAAGTCTTTAATATTTCAATCTATACTTTCCCCCGACCTCCTCTTCTGATTCCACCCTCAACTGTTCCTTACAAGATGTTTTTGGAAAGAGAATCGTGCTTCATTACGTCGCCAAATCACAAAAGTTTGTGATGCCTCACCACCGCCATGAGAGATGTTCCTGTTGTCCTGCATGAGTATTTATTTTGTTTCTCACATACCCGGTATATGTTGATCATAGATTCATGGATCAGACCAAGCGTCATCTTTCTATAGATAGTTTTGATGGAATGTTTTTTTAAACACTATAAGCTTTTTAATATCTATTGTACTGATTATTTCAGTGTTAGGATAGGCTTGCTTATAAGCTGAGCTCAAATCACACTCAACCCCTCTTAGTCAACTCTTATAATGGCACATTGCATTTTTTTCAACTCCACTTTGAGGTCCATGCCGGACAACACAGGTGACAAATAATAAAACACAAATATAGACACACATTGTTATATTATGTTATGTTCCTCCAGGGCCATAGGCGGCACATAGGGCAGAAACCATAGCTTTCCATTTCTGTCTTTGTGTTGCCAGGTCTTTCAATTGTTGCGTGTTGTTTAGGTACATTGACATGCCTTCTCTATTAATGGTTCTTCGTAGAGTTTCTCTAGGTCTCCCTCTTCTTCTTACTCCAGGTGGCACCCAATTTAGTGACTGCTGGGGAATTCTTAGGCTGTTCATTCTGAGAACATGGCCGATGTAAGTCCAACGCCTTTGTCTAATGAAGGAAGATATATAGACACACATTACCTGCGGATATTCTTGGAATCCTCCCATTGCTTCCTGGTATGTATCCACAGAGCCTCCAATAACAAGCAGAGGCCTAAAGAAAGAACATTGCGTATAGAATGTCACTTGTACAAATAGAAATATGTACAGAACACTACTTGTACAAATATAAATATCTAGAGAAGACAACTTGTACAAATATAAATATCTAGAGAAGACAACTTGTACAAATATAAATATCTAGAGAAGACAACTTCTACAAATATAAATATCTACAGAAGACAACCTCTACAAATATAAATATCTAGAGAAGAAAACTTCTACAAATATAAATATCTAGAGAAGAAAACTTCTAGAAATATAAATATCTAGAGAAGACAACTTGTACAAATATAAATATCTACAGAAGACAACTTCTACAAATATAAATATCTACAGAACACTATTGAACAAAGAAAAATGCATACTAACTTCTCAATGATGTTATTTCTAAACTAACTTCCCAATGAAGTTATTTCTAAACTAACTTCCCAATGATGTTATTTCTAAACTAACTTCCCAATGATGTCATTTCTAAACTAACTTCCCAATGATGTTATTTCTAACTTCTGTTATATTCATAATGAACCACTCACCAACAATTTTCCATGGCATTAGCCATACCTGCCAAAGCATGGACCAACCCAGGACCAGACACTACCAAACAGACAGCTGGTTTTCTAGTTAAGTATCCAATTGCAGATGCAGCATATGATGCCTAGAAAACAGATAAAAACCTGGCTTATATTTCAATCTCAGACACAGGTTAAGCAGTTCTCTTCTTCAGCGTTCATTCTCAAACTCCCCCTGGTTCTCTCTTGTAGCAGGAGAGTGGTCCTACAATATTTCCTGTAGGATATACTCTAGAGAATGGAAATGCGCAGTGTCACCATTTTATTTGTGCCAATGGCCCGACATGTCTGTCTTCAGTGGGGTTAAGTAGTTCAGGAATCATGTTTTCATAGTTCAATGCTTGCTTAGCTTATGTTTATTTGTCATTATATCAACAGGGTAGGATCTCCACTTTGACAGTATGTTTAAGCACTGATTCAATCTTTTGAAAACAAGTGCTACAGATGTTTGTTAGTTAAGAATTAGTTATATACAACACAAGACAAACATATTTGTCTGGCAGCAAATAAACAAACTTGCAGGTTATGAAGAACCACTTTTGGCTGTGGTGAAATGGCATAAAATTGTTTGGCTTGAAAATGTAATGAGACATGACTTGCTATCTAAAACTATTTCGCAAGGAACAGCTGAGAGTGAAAGGAGAAAATCATGAATTGATAACACTAAGGAATGACTGAGGATAGAGTTGTTTGCAGAGCTCTTTATGCTGATATCTCCAGTGTGGCATCCCTACAACCCTTATGTATTCAGTGTGGCATCCCTCCAACCCTTATGTATTCAGTGTGGCATCCCTCCAACCCTTATGTATTCAGTGTGGCATCCCTACAACTCTGACCAGCTATGGGACTTATTGTCATTATTACTATTATTAAGCACTCTATTCCTAAAGTTAGCAGATAAGATAGAATCAGCGGAGACTATAGAGATATGTTTTACAGAAGAATGCAGCGAATATGGAATGAGATTAAAATTAAAGATGAGGCTTGAGATGGCTTTAGCTTTTAAGTCAAGGATAAACTTCATCTGCAAAAGCAACTTTAAATACTTACCTCAAACATGTGGAGATGATAACATGCTTAGTGTCCCAGTCAGTTACTGATTACACACTCTTCTGATCCGTCAGGAGAGGGAGCACTTTCTCCCATTGCCTCTAGTCACTTCCATTTCTACCATTCTCTGAATATGTACATTATCTCATTTGACCTCCTCCTCATTTTCTCTTAGGGTATTCATGACTGTTCTAATCAATTCAATCCTGTCTTTTCTTATCTCGGTTCCGTTCACCATGGCTTTACCAGCCAACATATCAACTTGTTTGTTTCCCCTGACCCAAGCATGACCTGGACAGTAGATCCGTGTAATGCTCTGCACGTTGTTGAGAAGAGCGATCCTTGAGTTCTGATCATACACTTTTCTATCTTGCACAGCATACTTTGGGGAGTCTGATATAATCACAGTCTGTTGGTGGTTGCGTCACCAGCCAAGTAGATCTGCCGTCACCGCTTCTATTTCCATTCTCATAATCAATGTTGTAGTGGGGTAGGCAGCTGACTTCTCAGCTGATTTCTTGCCATTTTGGTAGGTCACGAAACCCCAACCACACCTCCTGTTTGTTTCTTGTGTTACTGAGCTGTCTGTGTTAATTATCATATTGTGTAGCTTCCAGTGCTGCAGTATGAGCTCTTGGATCATTCCCTCTGTTCTGTTGGCAGTACAGAGTCACAGTACTCTCTTCCCAACTGTTGTGAATAACTTTCTCTCTTTGCAATATGTCACCCATTCACAGCCTCTTCCCACTTCTTCCAACTCACAAACTCTGAGTAGGGTATTTTCTGCTTCTGTCATCCAAAACCTTCCTCTCTTGATATGCCTTCCTTTTGTGTTGTCTAGAAATTGGTATAATTGATTATTATTGGTGACCATGAAGTATTCGTTAACCTCAGCTATTTTATGTCTTGCTTTAATGCTCAGTAGGTCTAGGAAAAACCTCATGGTCATGATAGGTGTATCTTTTGTGCATCCTAGAATAGCTCTCATGGTCTAATTTTGAACTCTCTCCAATCTACCCACTATTGTTTGCGACAGTGTAAGTAAACCTAAACCATAGTCCAACACAGATAATACCACTGTGATTCATCTGAAAAAGGGTTCGTTGCAGCATCTCTGCAGATGACATGATTTTGACTGCACTGACACCCTTCCCAGCTTTCTGAATGACATTGTCCACATGTTTTGCAAAAGAAAGACTTCTATCAAAAGTGATGCCTAGATATTTCATAGTATACTCTCTGTCAATGTTGATGCCCATACATGTGGCTATTGGTACCGTGTCTGTGACTATGTTGTTGTTCAGGCTTATGGATAGACATGGATGCCAGTGAATTTGTGGTTTGAGATTAGTACATTGCATGTAATATATTCGTACATGAATTGGTCTATCTATCTATGTTCCCTCTGCTCCGAATACGGTGCATATAGAGCTCTCCAGTTCACGGGATCTGATGCTACTGCATGCAATTCTTGTATGTTGTTGAGACCCATAGTCATAGTCTCTTTGATGGTTGTTCTGTGAAAAGTCTCTTGGTCTTCCTCTTTTTCTTTTGCCATCTGGTACCCATTTTAATGCTTGTGATGACAGTCTGTTTTCATTCATTCTAAGTACATCATGAGATTATTACATTGCAGATAATATATTTATATAAGTGATTAGTACATTTAATATATAAGACTTACAGCTTGCTCATTCCGCATTGCTATGAACTTAATTCCTTCAGCCTGAGCGGCCATCCCAACTTCAATAACTGGAACACCAACAATTCCAAACATATACTCCACTCCCTGGAGAGCAGAATATCTTATTGTTAACAAAAATTACAGCCACTGAAAAATATAGAATTGCTATCAAATAAACTTACCGGGGTATGTCTGTATAAAATGATTTTGAAGAATGAGTTGTGATAACATGATACATGATGATAGAGTAACTCTCAGTTACAAACAATTTCACTAGAAGATACAGGTAAACTCTACGCTGACTAGCAAGCAGCAGTCATGTTTCCAGAATCTTACAGACAAGAAAGTACCATTACCATCAATTCATGTATACAATGAAATATTCATCAAGAAATAAACAGCCATTGGAACAACACAAATTGTCCAGATGTCATGTCTAAGCTATTCACGCTAGAAGAACTAAACAGCCGTTGGAACAACACAAATTGTCCAGATGTCATGTCTAAGCTATTCTCGCTAGAAGAACTAAACAGCCGTTGGAACAACACAAATTGTCCAGATGTCATGTCTAAGCTATTCTCGCTAGAAGAACTAAACAGCCGTTGGAACAACACAAATTGTCCAGATGTCATGTCTAAGCTATTCACGCTAGAAGAACTAAACAGCCGTTGGAACAACACAAATTGTCCAGATGTCATGTCTAAGCTATTCTTGCTAGAAGAACTAAACAGCCGTTGGAACAACACAAATTGTCCAGATGTCATGTCTAAGCTATTCTCGCTAGAAGAACTAAACAGCCGTTGGAACAACACAAATTGTCCAGATGTCATGTCTAAGCTATTCTCGCTAGAAGAACTAAACAGCCGTTGGAACAACACAAATTGTCCAGATGTCATGTCTAAGCTATTCACGCTAGAAGAACTAAACAGCCGTTGGAACAACACAAATTGTCCAGATGTCATGTCTAAGCTATTCTCGCTAGAAGAACTAAACAGCCGTTGGAACAACACAAATTGTCCAGATGTCATGTCTAAGCTATTCTCGCTAGAAGAACTAAACAGCCGTTGGAACAACACAAATTGTCCAGATGTCATGTCTAAGCTATTCTCGCTAGAAGAACTAAACAGCCGTTGGAACAACACAAAATGTCCAGATGTCATGTCTAAACTATTCATGCTAGAAGAAATAAAAGTAAAAATTCTTTAATTCTTTAATTTATTTATTTAATTATTTTCCATAAGGAGATTAAAATATAGAAAATCACAAGGACTGGATGACATCATCAACGAAATACTTAAGAACCTAGAACAGGAAGCAATGTATACATTTCTACAGATATACACTTAGAATTGGAGTATAGGCAATGTACCACAGTTGTGGAGAGAAGATCTTGTGTGTCTTATCAGAAAGAAATGCAATGATAAACAGAAGTCTCACAGCTACAGATCAATACAAAAATCAGTTGTGTATGTAAGACAATGGGAAGGATGGTCAACAGAAGACTGAAATAGCACCTAGAATCAGAGAAGTTATTGGTGTCAAAACAAGCTTGATTTAAAGAGTGTAACAGCACAAAGATCAAAGAATATTCCTGTCCTACATCATTGAAGATACATTTCAAGAAAAGGAGAAATTATTTCACCATAGAATTCCAAAAAGCTTTTGATCACAAGGTCTGGATAGATGAACTACTATCCAAGAACTTATACTGCAGCATTCAAAGCCACACCATACGATAATTTACACAGACGGCTCAGTAACGCAAGAAACAAACAAGTGTGGTTGGGGTTTCGTGGCCTACCAAAATGACAAGAAATTAGCTGAGAAGTCAGCTGCCTACCTCACTACAACATCGAGTATGAGAATAGAAACAGAAGTGGTGACAGCAGCTCTCACTTGGCTGGCGACGCAATCACCAACAGACTCAGTGATTCTATCGGACTCTCAATGCATGCTGCGCAAGATAGGAGAGTGTATGATCAGAATTGAATGGGTCACTCTTCTCGACAATGCGCAGAGCATTACATGTATTTACTTTCCTGGTCAAGCTGGGGTCAGGGGAAACGAAAGAGCTGATGTGTTGGCTGGTAGGGCTTTGGTGAACGGCACCAAGATAAGAAGAGACAGGATTTAATTGATTAGAGCAGGCATGGATAACCTACGAGAAGACGAGGAGGATGTCGAATGTGACAATGTACATATTCAGAGAATGGTAGAAATGGGAGAGACTAGAGGCAATTAGAGAAAGTGTTTCTCTCTGGAAAGATCAGAAGAACACGTAATCAGCAACTGACTGGGACACTGAGATTATAGACTTTTAGATGGCTGACAGAACGGCAAGCAGAGCATATATGGGAATGCCCCCAGTGCTGTGACGCTTGTTCCTAATCAAGAATCTTCTTCTTCTTCTTTCGTTCATTTGAAACATGTCTATATCTGTAATTCTGTCTCCTTAATAAAACTCACTGTCTTTTGTAGTTCATACAGTGTCCCATAGAGCTTTGATTTCAGTGTTGTTTCCTCTGGCCAATATGTCTGCCTCAGCGTTTCATGCTCAGAACACTCTTGAAGTATATGTTTGGCACTCTGTGCTGCCTGTCCACATGTACACATGGCCGTGTTGCCAATCTTGAACTTTGTATACATGTGACTGCGGAGTCGGTTGTGTCCTGTTCTGAGACGTAGAATTATAACTTGCTCTGATCTGTTCATAATGTGATAGTCATCTTGTGTTGGTGTTTGTGGCTTTCTTATTGACTTGATCACCTGTTTTTTCTGATGGTAGGTGATTGGTATATCTGGTTGGTCTTTGGCAGCACCTTCCTTAGCCAGTTGGTCTGCTTTTTCATTACCTAGTATTCCACAGTGAGAGGGTATTCACTGCATGGTCACCCTATACTGGAACGACAATTCGCTAAGTAGTTTTTTCAGGTCTGTTAGTTTTCCAGACTGGAGAGCTTGAAGCACTGACCTTGCATCTGTCAGGAATACCACAGGCTGTAGGCCAGAGTTGGAGTTCAGCAATTTTTTAGCTGCCACACTAATTGCCTGGATTTCTGCATCATAATTATTGCAGAATTTTCCTGTCTGTGTTCTGATTGTATCTCTAGGCTTGTGTGGATATTCTATATATACAGCTGCACCTCCATTCCTCACAGCATTCTGTGCTGACCCATCTGTGTACACTCTGACCCATATATCTTGTGGATATTCCTCATCCAGGAAACTGAGGGTGACTGTCCTTCGCTGCACACTGTTTTGTTCATCCTCGCTTAGTATTCCTTTCACATGGGTCTGAATGTATATTGACATTCCGTGCCTTTCACTCCACAGGGTTTGTTCTGGTACAGACCTTAAGGGGCTGTCAACTTCAGGTAGGTCTGTAAGTTGTCTACGGAGTCGTTTAGCTTGATGGATAAAGCTGCTTCTTTTCAGTCGCCCCATTGCTAGATTTTGGAATCTTTCCTTCATTGGGTGACTTGGCATACACTGAAACTTTTCTGCTTGAATTAGTACTTTTGTGTCTCTGCGTTCGCCAAGTGTTTGCATTCTTCCCATTTTCTGCATCTCTGCTATAGGTGTTGATTTCATTGCTCCCAACATTATTCTAAGTGCCTGTTTTGCACTTTATCTAGATCTTGTAATGTGGTGTTTCATGCAGGACAACACACAGCAGAAGCATATTCCAGGTGTGGTCTTATGCCTTGCTGGTAAACTTTACTGAGTATATTTCCACTGGCTCCCCATGTGGTTCCACTTAGTTTTCTCAGGGTAGCTAACTTCCTCCTGGCTTTTGTTGTTGCTTTGTTTATGTGTTGCTTCCATGTCAGCTTATCATCAAAAGTAACTGTGAGGTATGTGGGTTGTTTGTCTTCTTTCAAGAGCTCTCCATCTATTTTGATATGACCGGTTTTTTGTTTTGGTGAGAGGGTAAAGAGTGTAGTGCTGCACGTATCTGTGTTAATGCTGACACACCATCTATTAGCCCATAAGGTTAGGGCATCGATAGCTCTTTGTATTTGTTTAGTGGCCACTGTCGCATGTTCTTCCGTGCACCAGATCACCAGGTCGTCAGCATACATTGCCACTTTGATCCCGTGTGGTAGTTCAGCAACTAGGTCGTTGATGTAAACCAAGAAAAGTGTGGGTGACAGGACTCCTCCGTGGGGGACTCCATGACGCAGTATAACTTTCTTGCTCCTGCGACCATCTAATTGTACCCTGACTCTTCTATTATGCAGGTATGCTTTTACCCATTTGTACATTCTTGAGCTAATCCTGGAATTTCGCAATTTCTTTAGGAGCCCTTCTTTCCAGACCTTATCAAATGCTTTCCTGAGGTCTATCCATGCTGCTAGTACCAGTTTCTTATCTTGGAAAGCATCCTCAATCTCTTGGGAGAGGTAGGTTGCCTGATCTTCAGTAGAGTAGCACTGTCTGAAACCTGCTTGCTGTGATACCAGTAGGTTTTCACTTTCAAGGTACCACTGCATCCTACTATTGATAATGCGTTCCATTGTTTTGCATAGACAGCCTGTGAGGCTGATGGGCCTGTAGTTGGAGACTGTGTTGCCATCTTTTCCTGAATTGAGGAGTGGTATCATTATTGCTTCTTTCCACACCTGTGGTACTTACCTGTGGACCAGCTTTTGTTAAAGATCTGCAGTAGCTTTGCTCTTGCTGTAATTCCCAGGTTTCTAAACATTTCATTGGACACTCCATCAGCTCCAGGGGACTTTTTCATTTTCAATTTGGATATTGCATGCTCCAGTTCTCTCATTGTGATTGGTGCCTCCATGACTTCAGGTATAGGTTCGCCTTGTCGAATATTTTGCTAGTTCTCTCGAACCTCCTGTTATTGTCTGGGCTGACTTTGACGTTATTGTCTTCTGCAAAGGAATCTGCAAAGTAATCAGCTGCATGTTTACCTGTTAAAATGTTTTTATATTTATAAAGTGTGATCCTGGTATTTCTCCCTGTACCTTCATCATTTAGTTGTTTTACAAGTTTTCATAATTTCCTAGTATCTCTTTCTAGGTTCAGCGACTGTTTTTTTCTTTCCAGCTGCTCCATCTGGCTTTTAACTTGGCTCTTTGAAATTTAGCATTTGTTTGCTGATATTTGTTGTGATGTTCTTGGCTAGGTCTGTTCTCAGCCTGCTATCTAGATGTTTCCATCTAATTTTGCAGCTTTTCCAGTTCATCATTCCAGTAGGGTTTGTAGTTTTTGCGTGCCCCCCCTGGGTATGGTTTTACTAGCAGCATGTAGTATACATCTATTAAATTCACTCACTGCTCTATTGATGTCTTTGTCCAAGTTCATGTCCTTAGCTAGAACACTGATTAAATGCTGGTACATTTTCCAGTCTGCCCTTTTATAGTTCCACCTAGTGAGCATGCTGCTGTCCTTGGTAAATTCATTGTGGATTTCCAGAAATACTGGTCTGTGGTCACTACCCCCAAGCTGCTTTCCAATGACACGTGTGATCTTCCATTCCAAGCCTGGTGAGTGGAATGCCAGGTCTGGTGTAGAGGTGGTGTGCCATGTTCTCGAGTAGAAGGTTGGTGAGTCTGCTGGCTGGTTAATAAGGATAAGATTATTTTCATCCTGCCAGCTCTCAAGTTCCTCACCTTTCTTGTCGATATGATCGTAGTAAAATGGTTTGGTCACCTTATGAGAATGAAGCCAAACCAAATACCAATAAGAGAATGTAAATAAAAAATATCCAGATATAGAGCCAAAGGAAGACCATGAAAACGGTGGATAGAAAACATCAAGATAACCTTGAATAAACATAGACTCAAAACAAACCAAGTCGATACATCTGGCATTGGAACGGCAACTGAGATCCCCATCCCCACAGCCCTAAACAGTAAGTGTGGATACCATCAACCATGATTCACATGGGAAAGATTGCAAGTGTGGATACGATCAACCATGATAATTCACCTTGGGAAAGACAATAGACAAAATAATTTCTGACTAAATGTTTACAGACATTTTGTTCTGTATCAAAGTAAACTAAAGTTCATCATGTGACATATTCTTTCCAGAATATGGTCTTCCTTATAGATTCTCTGAACACTCCACAATTCTGGACAAGCTGGTCTGCTGCTGCTAGAGACATTGTTAAACAATCTTATATATCATGTACCATCGTCGTTTTGGATGCCCTCTTCCCCTCTTGCGTTAACTCTAAATTAATTTTATATTTTCCTATGTTTCATGTAAATTATTTTGATGTTAAATTTATTCCCAAAAAATTCATAACTTTTTTCAGGTTTGACTATAGACTTGGTTGAGGTATCGTTGAATTGCAAATTTTAAGGGCTATCCAACTATATTTGTAAATATGTACCATTATTTTAAAATTTTTGTCCAAGTACCATAAATGCATAATTAATGAATTAATTATTAATCTCAATATTAATATTATTTAATATATTTATTATAATGCTATAGTATATTATAGTAAGGCCCTATGCCCTATATTATATATAAAATATCAACTAAAATTATCTTATATGCCTACTTAAAGTTATACTCTGAAAAACACAGATTGAGATGTTTTGTGCAGATCTCTGTAAATCATATTGACAATTTATAAATGATGTGTTGCAATACAAAATATCATTTAATATGTATTTACTTGCTGTTTAAGCGATCTCGCAAGAATAGTTGCCCCATCTATCTCAGAGCTTTTGTTTTCAGACCCCGGCATGTTGTACTTTGGCATGTAAATAATGCTCTGCCCGATAACATGACCCCATAATCAGTGTTATCACTAATATTTTACAAATAATCCCAGATTGACGCATAAAACCCCAGATAACCCGAAATTATATAATAACTATATATAAGTTCTGCTCGGTAGGTGTATTGTCCATGTTTGTCCCCAGGTGAATGATGGTTGATCGTATTCACACTTGCCGTTAAACGTAGGGATGGGAGCTTAAGCTGTAGTTCCAATGTTTCTCCGTGGTTGTATTTAGTCCATGTTTGTTCACGGCTATCTTGATGTTTTCTATCCACCCTTTTCTTGGTCTACCTTTTGCTTTACGCCCGGATAGTCTTTTGTTATATGCTCTTATTGGTATTTGGTTTGGGTTCATTCTCATAAGGTGACCAAACCATTTTACTTGCTGTCTTTCAATATGCTCAATACAAGATATTATACCAACTCGTTTCCTAATTTCTTAATTTCTTATAGTAACCATTGCAGTTTTCCCCAGACACTTCATTTCACATGTAACGATTTTCCTCTGCTTTGAGCCTATTAAAGACCATGTTTAACATTGGTAACAGAGCATTGGTAATATTATTAACAAAGGTAGATATTATTATTTTTTTTTTTAAATTTCCATCTTGATCTTTGAGTGAAGTACTGGTGAAAGTTAGTAGATGTATAGCCTACCGAAAAAAAAGCATGCGCCAATTTTTATGTGTAATTCCGTCGTTTTCTTGAGACTTTTTGTTAATTATTGTATATCGGGAGAACTTACCTCGTTGTCTTTTTATTAGTTTTTAAATATTTCCTGAAAAACGTAAGATTAAGTCAATTTGACAAAAATAACTACATCACTATAAAAACGACGGGCAAAAACTCCAGATTTTTTACAAAAAACTGTGGAAACTCTGCATATAGAATAATACCACGTCCGGGTCGTCGCCACTATCTACGTTAGTGTTTCTCATTATTTTTCTACTGGTTTCCCCAGTTTTGAGGCACATTTGCTGGTGTCTATAAAAGAAAATGTCGACTTTCTTCAGTTCATATCAGTAAAATTTGTATGTCTTCTTACATATTTTTTTCAGTGGCAACATATTGACGTGAGGCGTGGGCAATGCCACATATTGGAAAAAAAATATCGCCGTTTGAAATGAAGTGCTATAGAAAGGTCCTGCGAATATCATGAACAGAAAGACGAAGGTCTTAATTTAACTGTACAAAAAATGATCAAACATATTTTGGACATGTAAATTATTCATGTTCAAGTGTTTCCTGATACACTACGAATAATATGACATAGACGCGTGTTTTTAGATGTCCGAGACAAGCCACAGGAGTTACCAGAAGACACAGAATTAGAAACGATGTCATAAGAGAAAGAGTGGGTGTCGTATCAATTCTACAATACATACAAAACCAACAGATACAATGGTTTGATCATCTGGAAAGAATGTCGTGTGATTCATTAGTTTATAAAGCATATATGAAGAGAGGAGAAGCAGAAAGAAGAACCAAGGGTAGACCTTGAGTACGCTGGATCGACAACATCAAAGAGACATTACACGAACACCAAATAACATTATCTGAAGCTGCCAGAAAAGCGAGAACAAGACAATTTTATCTCCCTCGACACCCGTAAAGGTAAAAGAGGAAGGAAAAAAAAGAAGAAGAAAACGCGTGTTTATACTGAGAGTACCATGGACTGCCAGAAAAACTAATGTGGGGGTATTGAAAGAGTCAAATGTGAAACGGACCTTAATCAATAATATATGAACAAGACAATCTTCTTTTTTTGGCCACTTCATGAGGCAGGCAGGTTTGGAGAACATAGTCACAGAAGGCAAGAATGAAGGCAACAGAGACAGAGGGCCACAAAGTAAGAAAAAATTAGATAGTTTGACAACCTGGCACGGCAGGAAAACAACAGCAATCTTGATACATAATACTGGAAACAGAGAGCGGCGGAGAGCCATGATCTACGCCAGCCGGCATGGTACACGATGATGATTGAGCGCGCGTTCTGTTTCCTGATATACTACGAATACTATGATATAGAAAAATCGTGGAAGTGTTACTGAAGGAAAAATCATAATGCCGTAAACGGGATTTGAACAAGGTCCTCTCAGATGTCAAATAGGCCCCTACTCGCCTCACAAATTGAGTCGATACTGTTTCCGTCTTCCAACACACCGCAACAACATCTTGCGAGGCGAGTAGGTACTATCTGAGATGACCTGGATCAAATTCCATTAATGAATTATGATTTTTCTTGTATATCATACGAGGACAGACGAATAAAGAAACGACTCTACCAATGTAACATATTCTTTTAACATGTCGGCAGTGCCAAGCATTAGTAGTTTTTCCCCCAAATTAAGTCAGTGCTGATGTGATTGTTGACCCGTTTGAACGACAAGTATTTCTAGATGAGACTACGGGCGTTACTTTAACTGTAAGTATTGATATATGCAGACAGATATATGCAGACAGATATATGCAGACAGATATATGCAGACAGATATATGCTTTCGAATACTAGTTTTGTAGACGAATTTTGCGCATTTTATATGTTGTTGTTCGTCCATCACATGCCATCGATAGCCTTCAATTAAATGTCATTTGAAAAGAGAAAGAGAGGAAGACCCGGACGAAGATGGCTAGATGACTTCATAGAAATACTGGAATACCAGGCTGAGCTATGGTAGCAGAATCACAGTTAGCTTAAGAAGGAAGACTACGGCTCCCCATGATGCATATCGGCATACATGGAGACAATACACATGGAGACAATACACATGGAGACAAGACACGTGGAGAGGAGACAAGACACGTGGAGACAATACACGTGGAGACAAGACACGTGGAGACAATACACGTGGAGACAATACACATGGAGACAAGACACGTGGAGACAAGACACGTGGAGACAAGACACGTGGAGACAATACACGTGGAGACAAGACACGTGGAGACAAGACACGTGGAGACAAGACACGTGGAGACAAGACACGTGGAGACAAGACACGTGGAGACAATACACATGGAGACAAGACACGTGGAGACAAGACACGTGGAGACAAGACACGTGGAGACAAGACACGTGGAGAGAAGACACGTGGAGACAATACACATGGAGACAATACACGTGGAGACAAGACACGTAGAGACAATACACGTGGAGACAATACACGTGGAGACAATACACATGGAGACAAGACACGTGGAGACAAGACACGTGGAGACAAGACACGTGGAGACAATACACATGGAGACAATACACGTGGAGACAAGACACGTGGAGACAATACACATGGAGACAATACACGTGGAGACAATACACGTGGAGACAAGACACGTGGAGACAATACATGTGGAGACAAGACGAGACATGATGTTAAGACATGTTTCTTACAATATTACATAGAACACAGCAAAAAAAAATATATATATATATGTTATACCTTGTATTTTTAATAGGTGTGTATATTATGGTTCAAATTCTGCAACAGAATACATATCATCTCTTGCACACATGTCTGATCTACACACAGACAATCAGCTTGTTACAAGGGAGTATGAAATATGCAACATGTATCATTCATTCATAAATAAATTGTGTTCACGGAAAGGATGTTATTCATAGTAATGCAGTTATAACATTGAATCTGTATTCTGGTGTGACGTATTCATTCTTTGATACACAACTATCTTATCGTTCATATTTTCTTGTCGTATGCTCAAGTCAAACAAGCAAGTAAGAGAAGACATCAAACAGAAATATGCTTCTACAACAATAAGAAGAAAACGATGGACTTATGTCCGACATGTATTTACAATGAATGAAAACAGACTGCCACTACAAGCATTACCATTTATACCAGTTGGCCAAAGAAAAAGAGGAGGGCCAAGACAGACTCGTGACATAACAACTTTCAACGAGAGTATGACTATTTCAGCAACATGCACAAATTACTTACAGTCGCATCACATCGATAGAACTGGACAGCTCTGGTTTCTAACAGGTAGATCCAGGAATAAGGTAATAAAGTTTTGCTAATAAGTAGAGACAAACATAATAACACACACAAATCGACGTTTTGTCCAAGAGGCCTTAATCAAGACAACAATATTAACAAAATTAAAACATATAACAGAAAACGAACAGTAATGACATCGACGGTCACATTGGTATGTGTAGTATAGATTGACCGGAAGAGGAGAAATGACACCGGACAAGGAAAATACCAAAATGACCATAAACATGTGACATGAAACAAACAGAAACTATGAATCGACTAGAATCATACATGAGACAGGCGCTCATTAATGGTGTCGGGCTTAAGAGTGCCATATTGGTAAATGTAGCGGTTCTCAGGCGCCAGACGGGTCTTGTCGTCAGAGAAGCACGACTTAATGGCCGTAACCTGAATGTCCTGGGCGCCACGATGGCAAACCCGAATGGTGTTTTATGCTATACAGATGTTCGAAGAATCGATCTGAGAGCCTCCTTCCAGTTTCACCTATATATGTCATGGCGCAGCGCTTGCATATGCTGACATAGATGACGTTGTGGGACACACATGGGAAGCTCTCCTCAATGGAGAAGGTGGCTTTAAGGAATGAGACAGACCGGATCTGGGTAATATAGGAACAAGTGTAGCATTTGGTGCGTTTGCATCTGATGGTGCAAAATTGTTTTTACAGTTTCTCAACATGTCAGCCTCAGACATGTCAGTGATGCCAATCCCATCATCGATGTACCTATGGAACACCAATGGGAAGGGTCCCCAATATGATTCCCATACCTGGTGCTCAAAGTGGCCCATGAACAAGCAGGCATAGCTAGGCCCCAATCTTGGTTCCCATGGCGACCCAACTGAAGTGGTCAAAGAAGTACCAATCGAACTCGAAGGAATTGAGAGTAAGCACGATAGATAAAGGTACAAGTAGATACAGAGGGGTGAGGATGCTGGTCGAGGAAGAACTTCACAGCCTTGAGACCCTTTGAGTGCGGTAATGAGGTGTAAAGGGAACAGACGTCCAGCAGAAAGAAACGATAGGTGTGAGCAGGGAACAGTAAAATAGAGGCAAAGATGGACAGGGCATGGTTAGTATCTTTCAGGAATGTAGGTTGTTGCTTCAGTAATGGTTGGAAGACACTATCCAGGAAATCAGAGATGTGTTCAGTGGGGCAGGAACACGCGGAGACAAAATAGGTTATTACAGGGGTTATTACGTTTGTAGCTGGCTTTAAGTTTGAAACTGGCTGCTGTTATTGCAGATGTTTATTAAGTTTGTAACTGATTGTCGTGTGTGAAATTGTTTATAACATTTGTATCTAGTTATATGGTTGTCATGTCTATAAGTTATTGTCGTATTTTTAACTAACCCTCTGGTATTTCATTGTTTTTCGACAATTTTAGTAAAAGGCTGTCATTTATTTCATAGTTTTTCATATTTGTAACTGGCTGTCATATTTTTTTCATAATATGTCTAGTTTGTAGTTAGCTGTCATGTTTTTCATATTTTGGCAAATTTGTAACTATCATGTGTTTTATAGTATGTTATGTTTGAACTGTCTGTTATGGTTTTAATAGTTTGTCATGTTTGTAATTGACTGTCAGGTTTTGCATGTTTTTTTCTTACTTTAGTAAAATGTTGTCAAATTTGTGACTGGCTGTCATACTTTTCATAGTTTGTCAAGTTTGTAACTGGCTGCCATGAATGTTCATAGTTTATCAAGTTGTTAGTTGGCTGTCATGTTTTTTACATGTTGTCGCATTTGTAACTGTCATGTATTTTATAGTTTGTAGCTGGCAGTCAGATTTTTCACAGTTTCTCAAATCTGTAACTGACTGTCGTGTTTTTCACAGTATGTGAAGTTCGTACCTGCCTGTCAAGTGTATACATTTTTACAATGTTTGCAACTTGCTGTCATTTGCGAAGTGTGTTACTGGTTGTCAAATTTGTTATTGTGGTTCACGTTTTGAACACAAGTGATATTTTTTACTGATTGTTAAGTTTGTAACTGTTTGAAACATTTTGCTAAGTTTGTAATTATCTGCCACACTTGGAACACAATGTCATCTTTGTTTCTGATTTTCAAAAATGCAACTGGCTGTCATGTATGTAAGCTAATGTCATGTTTGTAAGCTAATGTCATGTTTGTAAACTAATGTCATGTTTGTAAGCTAATGTCCTGTTTGTAAGCTAATGTCATGTTTGTAAGCTAATGAAATGTATGTAAGTTAATGTTACGTTTGTACGTTAATGTTATGTTTGCAAGTTAATGTCACGTTTGTAAGTTAATGTTATGTTTTTAATTTAATGTCACGTTTGTAAATTAATGTTATGTTTGTAAGTTAATGTCACGTTTGTAAGTTAATGTTATGTTTGCAAGTTAATGTCACGTTTGTAAGTTAAGGTTATGTTTGTAATTTAATGTCAAGTTTGTAAATTAATGTTATGTTTGTAAGTTAATGTCACGTTTGTAAATTAATGTTATGTTTGTAAGTTAATTTCATTTTTGTAAACTAATGTCATGTTTGTAAACTAATGTCATGTTTGTAAGCTAATGTCATGTTTGTAAGCTAATGAAATGTATGTAAGTTAATGTTACGTTTGTAAGTTAATGTCATGTATGAAAATTAATGTCATGTATGTACGTTAATGTCACGTTTGTAAGTCAATATCATGTTTAAAACGTAGTGTCATGTATGTAAGTTAATGTCATTTATGAAAATTAATGTCATGTATGTAAGTTAATGTCATGTATGTAAGTTAATGTCACGTTTGTAAGTTAATATCACGTTTATAACTTAGTGTCATGTATGTAAATTAATGTCATGTATGTACGTTAATGTCATGTATGTAAGTTAATGTCCTATTTATAGCCTCTAAGTAACTGCCATGAGTTTTAGTTAATGTCATTTTTTCAGCTGGCTGTCATGTGTGTAATTCAATGTCATGTTTTTAACACGCTATTACATGTTTGCGTGTTAACCAAGTTTGTACATCGCTGTATTTTTTAATAGATTATAAAAATTTGTGACTCGTTTCCAAATGGTAGAGAATATATTTTCCATATTTGGAACTCATTGTCAAGTTTGTCACTGGGTGTCAAGTTTGTATATATTTACCACGTTTGGAATTCATTGTCAAGTTTGTTACTGATTGTTAAATGTTAACTAACTCAATATGCTTTAATGGATTTCATTTTTCTAACAGACTCAATCTGTGTTGAAATTTGTCTTTCACGTTTATAACTAGTCGTAAAGTTTGTAAATTGTTGTAAAATTTGTGACTATATGTCAAGTTTGTGACTACATGTCAAGTTTGTGACTACATGTCAAGTTTGTGACTACATGTCAAGTTTGTGACATGTCATGTTTGTGACTACATGTCAAGTTTGTGACTACATGTCAAGTTTGTGACTACAGGTCATGTGTGTGACTACATGTCATGTGTCTGAAAGGTTGAACATTTTCTAACTCGCAGTCAGGTGTGTGATCTGTGACTCACTATCATATGTGTGATTTGTGACTCGCTGCCATATGTGTGATTTGCTGTCAAGTTTGTGACTGGCTGTCATATTTGTGATTTGCTGTCAAGTTTGTGACTCACTGTTTTATGTGTGATTTACTGTCAAGACTGTGAAAACATCAAACGTTGCTAGTATTGCGTATGGGATTATATTTTACTACTATAATCATAACATGAGATTATACTTTGTCCCTATAATCAGAACATGAGATGTTACTTTGTCCCTATAATCAGAACATGAGATGTTACTTTGTCCCTATAATCAGAACATTGCTGAAATTTGTTGCCGTATGGCTTTCCATCAGATTTTTGTTGCAAATGTGTGCAAGCACATTTTACCTGTAAACACAACAACGCATATGATGTCAAACCATTTCTACGTGTCATGAAATCACCATCAATATATGATTCATTTTACCAGAGTTTATAGATACCGACAAGAAGACGAGGGACAAGCTCCCATAGTTTATAGATGCCGGCAAGAAGACGATGGACATGCTCTGATTCACGACGCATGTATAGGACATAATATATGACGTTTGTCTCAGCATTCAAGCTAAGGGCTGTCCTTAAAATATCAGCATTTTTGGGGTTACATTTTGAACCCCCTCTTGCCTTGTCAACATCTTGTCAAAAATTTAGGAACAGCCGTGCTTAATTTTGTCTAAATATATTTACCCTTTTCTTCTCTTCCTTCTATTGCATAGAAAGCGCAAAAAAAAAATAAAAACATAAAACCTAATCATTTTTTTCTTTAGATTATTGAATGTTTTTACAAATTCGCAAAATTTATTTGTTGTATAAAAATCGTTTTTTAACGTAAATATTTTTCACATTTATCACACCTCCTAATCGTTCAACGTTGGATGACATCAAGAAAATGCTTCCCCCCCCCCCTCCCAGATAAATGGAACACATTATATGGAACAGGACAACAGCTCACAAACAGATGCATATATCACACAATGGCGTTGGGTCAAAGGGCTCATGAACCGCTGGATCAGCAACCAACCATCACACCTCCACATTTGTCACACCTCCACATTTGTCACACCTCCACATGTCACACAGCCACATTTGTCAAGAGCTGTCAAACTTTACCTGATCTGCCCTCCCCCATACATCTTGAAGTAATATATGGAAATCCCCCCAATGATGTCATTTATATTGTGTTTCGATACCGCCTACTATGACGTCCGACACTCTTCCATATTTTATTTTAATATTCTACATAATTATTTTAACCCTAACAGCTATTTCTATGACTAAAACAGGCTAATTCGAACTTTAACCCTAATATCTCATTCTACAACGAATACATCATATTTTAACACTAAGGGGATGTCCATACATTACGCCAACAATTTCGTACCTATTTTTACCCCCCCCCACCCTTTTGTAATGACAGGAATTGAGAAACAACTCTCCCCTTCTGCTTAATTATGTATTTTGTTTACCTAACATGTTTGTTATTTTGCTGCAAACCTATGAAAAAAAACCACATTTTTTATTTCAAAATTGTAGAAAAAAATATAATTCCAAATTTAATTGGTATACCAAAAATACCAACAAATTATTTGACATCAACTTCTGTAGAACCCTTGTCAACAACTGTTAAACCTATTCATACTTCCACCCCCTCCCCAATTGGTGACGTAATTTATGGAGATCCCCTAACACTTATAGATCCATCTACAACTAATACACCCTAATCTACCATCTACAACTAATACACCCTAATCTACCATCTACAACTAATACACCCTAATCTACCATCTACAACTAATACACCCTAATCTACCATCTACAACTAATACACCCTAATCTACCATCTACAACTAATACACCCTAATCTACCATCTACAACTAATACACCCTAATCTACCATCTACAACTAATACACCCTAATCTACCATCTACAACTAATACACCCTAATCTACCATCTACAACTAATACACCCTAATCTACCATCTACAACTAATACACCCTAATCTACCATCTACAACTAATACACCCTAATCTAACATCTACAACTAATACACCCTAATCTACCATCTACAACTAATACACCCTAATCTACCTTCTACAACTAATACACCCTAATCTACCATCTACAACTAATACACCCTAATCTACCATCTACAACTAAAACACCCTAATCTACCATCTACAACTAATACACCCTAATCTACCATCTACAACTAATACACCCTAATCTATCATCTACAACTAATACACCCTAATCTACCATCTACAACTAATACACCATAATCTAAACCCAGAAATCCTATTAAATCCATCTGAAAAGAGACTCACAAAACAACCGAATATGATAGAATTGACATTCGTGATTTAAAACACCAACCACCATAACTACTTAAACATGAATGAAACCAGCGCACCAAATAACACACACATAGGCAGGTACACAAAATCCCGTTGATATTATATTGTACGACCTACATTATAGAAATGTAAAAAAATACGTCACGTTGTTTACTTCCGCAGTAATCAGAGTAGGCGGGTGGGGGGGGGGACTATTTTTAGTGTCAGTTCTTCGTACGACAGCAGTAATAGAAGGAAGCATAAAAAGTATAGAAATATGAAATGTAATGTATGGTTTATAATTTAATATTGATTTTTTTCTCTAGAGTATAGTTTACGAAAAATAAAAAATATACTGTGTAATATGACCTTGTCATTAGAGGTGAGAAAGAGTGTTCTGCAGTGCTATATAACCCCTATACTAACATATGGGTGCGAGTCTTGGACAATAAACAAACTGGAAAGTGGGAAATTAGAAGCAGCAGAGATGTGGTTTTATAGAAGAATGCTGAGAATACCATGGACTGCCAGAAAAACTAATGTAGAGATGTTGAAAGAGTCAAATGCGAAATGGACCTTAATCAACAATATAAGAAAAAGACAATCTTCTTTTTTTGGCTACTTCATGAGACAGGCAGGTTTGGAGAACATTGTCACAACAGGCAAAATTGAAGGCAACAGAGACAAGGGCGACAACGTGAGAAAATATTAGACAGTTTGACAACCTGGCACGGCAAGGAAACACCAAAGACTTTGATACATAATACTGTGGACAGAGAGCTGTGGAGAGCCATGACCGCCTACGACAGCAGGCATGGCACCTGATGATGATGATAGTATACGACTGTATAAATATGTATACGAAGTATAGTAATTACATTCACCCCCACACTGAAATACAATCACACTCACACTGAAATACATTCACCCCCACACTGAATTATATTCACACTCACACTGAAATACATTCACCCCCACACTGAATTATATTCACACTGAAATACATTCACCCCCACACTGAATTACATTCACACTCACACTGAAATACATTCACCCCCACACTGAATTATATTCACACTCACACTGAAATACATTCACCCCCACACTGAATTATATTCACAGTCACACTGAAATACATTCACCCCACACTGAATTATATTCACACTCACACTGAAATACATTCACCCCCACACAGAATTATAGTCACACTCACACTGGAATACATTCACCCCCACACAGAATTACAATCACCCCCACACTGAAATACAATCACCCTCACACTGAAATATATTCACCCTCACACTGAAATACATTTACCACCACACTGAATTATATTCACTCTCACACTGAAATACATTCACCCCCACACTGAAATACAATCACCCTCACACTGAAATACATTCACCACCACACTGAATTATATTCACTCTCACACTGAAATACATTCACCCCCACACTGAATTATATTCACACTCACACTGAAATACATTCACCCCCACACTGAATTATATTCACACTTACACTGAAATACATTCACCGCCACACTGAATTATATTCACACTCACACTGAAATACATTCACCCCCACACTGAATTATATTCACACTCACACTGAAATACATTCACCCCCACACTGAATTATATTCACACTCACACTGAAATACATTCACCCCCACACTGAATTATATTCACATTCACACTGAAATACATTCACCCCCACACAGAATTATATTCACACTCACACTGAAATACATTCACCCCACACAGAATTACAATCACCCTAACACTGAAATACATTCACCCCCACACTGAATTATATTCACACTCACACTGAAATACATTCACCCCACACAGAATTACAATCACCCTAACACTGAAATACATTCACCCCCACACTGAATTATATTCACACTCACACTGAAATACATTCACCCCAACACAGAATTACAATCACACTAACACTGAAATACATTCACCCCCACACTGAATTATATTCACACTCACACTGAAATACATTCACCCCAACACAGAATTACAATCACACTAACACTGAAATACATTCACCCCCACACTGAATTATATTCACACTCACACTGAAATACATTCACCCCCACATAGTATTAAAATCACCCTAACACTGAAATATATTCACCCCCACACTGAATTATATTCACACTCACACTGAAATACATTCTCCCCCACACAGAAATACATTCACCCTCACACTGAAATACATTCACCCCGACACAGAATTACAATCACCCTAACACTGAAATACATTCACCCCCACACTGAATTATATTCTCACTCACACTGAAATTCATTCACTCCCACACAGGATTACAATCACCCTAACACTGAAATACATTCACCCCCACACTGAATTATATTCACACTCACACTGAAATATATTCACCCCCACACAGAATTACAATCACACTAACACTGAAATACATTCACCCCCACACTGAATTATATTCACACTCACACTGAAATACAATCACCCCCACACTGAATTACAATCACCCTAACACTGAATTACAATCACCCTCACACTGAATTATATTCACACTCACACTGAAATACATTCACCCCCACACTGAATTACAATCACCCTAACACTGAAATACATTCACCCCCACACTGAATTATATTCACACTCACACTGAAATACAATCACCCCCACACTGAATTACAATCACCCTCACACTGAATTGCAATCTCCCTCACACTGATTTACAATCACCCTCACACTGAATTAGGACGCAACTGTTTTAAGAGATGTAGAAACTGCATGTTTACGCCTTTCTCTGATATGACAAGCAGCCGAAAGTTTAGTTTTGTGTAGTTTGGTTTGGGCTTTGTAAGTCGGTAGTTCCAGAATCACATTTACTTTCGACAACCTCTTTAAGAGCGAAGTTTAGCTTGCACTGGGTCAGAAGTCGGTCCCTGGCAGAACTGGGGACACAAGAATCAATGATTTTAAAATCACGATCAAAGGAAACGCATACAATAAACATGGTTTAGCTTGCATATTTAGAAAACTGTACTAAATGTGATCGATAAACATACATCTTCAAATATGGGCTGCTCCACATTACACAAACATCCAATTTTCTCGTCATACAATCATTAATCCAGAAATCATATAACCACCCGCCCGCGTGTTGCCGGGGCCCGAAAGGGGAGCAAAGAATAGCAACACTGTTTACCTTCCACGCATGTCGTAAAAGGCGACTAAGGAGGTTATGGCATGGAGTTTGTTGTCCCATTCCATATAGGGTCAGTGACCCAAAGCCATGCTGAAGTCGTATGTGTCAGGCCGAAAGGCGCAGATATCGCAGCAATGCTGTAAACCATGACACAACGCATACCGTTCTCTGGACTACATCCTGCTAATCTGCAGCAGTTTGAGAACGAACGCTGAAGAAGAAGAATATAACCACCCATTCTATCCACTACCAATTAACCAGCGACTTAGTAACTAACCAATCAATAACCAATTACTATGGGTCTGCCCGAAGTACAAAGATTAATACTCAATAACTCAACCACCTAGTAACTTGACCAAGCCTCAACTTATAGCAATTATACCTTACGACCACAACAATACTAAACGCGGATTTCGGTAGCGTATCCTATTCAGGACGTAGCCATGAGCCAAGAATTTTTTGGCTGCAGTGATTTTATAAGCAATATAATTAAGTTCAGTAGTTTTACATTGCATTCTGAACGGTCCGGGTGCACAATTACCTGTGGCGGGGATCCAACTCGGTACCTTGGCCGACACAGAAGCGCTCTGTTCCGTATCGCCACAGAGCCTGGCATGATCACCATCAAGTGACATATTCTTTCCAGAACGTAGTCTTTCCTATGGATCGCTTGAATTCTCCGCGGTCTTGTGCAAGTTGAAAGGCATTCTTGAATGTCTTTTGTCCAACGGCGCTTGGTCGGCATTTGCCCCTGTTGCCTTCTATCATCCCCTCCATTAACACTCTCTCCATGCCGTCGTGTCTCTTAATATGAGCGAAAAAAAGCTAGCCTTTTCTTTAATATAGTGTTCAGAAGCCTGGGTATGATAGCCAACATAAATATTAAATGAAAACCAGATAGGCCATACAATATAATACTCAGAGAATATCAAGATGTCTAGATATATCAGTATACTCATCAGTATAGATGTCATGTCATGTGTCATGTGACGTATTCTCTCCAGAATGTTGTCTTCCCAATGAACTCCCTGAACCATTCTCTGTTTTGGTCGATGCGGCTTGCATTTTCCAACGATGTATTCCTGTTATCTTTAATATGGTCAGTCCATCGTTTTCTTGGTCTGCCTTTCCTCCCAGGTGCTATGCCCTCCATGATTTGTCTTTCTAAACAGTTGTGTCTCTTTATACGACCAAACATTTTTCTTTTTGCTATTGTGTTTAGTAACCACCACTCTGGAATCTTCAATGTGCTTATAATATCTGAGTTTCTCTTTTTTTCCTTCCATGCTATTCTACGTATTCTTCTGTAGCATTTTATCCCAAAGACGTCGATATTCTTTGCCGCTGTTTTACTTAGGCCCCATGCTTCACAGCCGTATATTGCAACCGGAAAAAATTAAAAGTTCGTAGTATTAGCAGTTTCGTTCTATTTTGTTGTTTTTCCATGTTTTTCAGCCGTGAAATTTTACAATATGCTATTGCCAGTATATATAAGGATGGTGATAATAAAATAATCAATTTAATGAAACAAATGAAACATAGTCATCAGGCAAGAAGCAAAACAAGAATATTTATCCACCTATATTAGAAGGCGTCGCTGGAATTACATCGGACACGCGATACGAATGGATACCGAAAGACTTTCCTGTCAAGCTTTGATGTTGTCACCTAGGGGCAAGAGAAAACGAGGAAGACCAAGAGAGACCTTACGCAGAAATATTACACGACAACGCCTTACCATTTGTATCAGAAACAATGGAGACCTAAGACAAATTGCAATAAATGGAAATCTATGACATCCGCCCTATGTGCCGTCTTTGGCCCTAGAGGAATAACTAACTAAAGGTAGTTCTTGAAAGCCCATCATCAAGTGCTATATCCGTATAGAAGGTTGGCTGCAACAGACCTCCAACATCCCCTGTCTCTTGTTTTGGTGGTGCACTCTGCTAGACTGTGACCTGTCCATCTTGTGATGTTACTCTCCCACTTGTATCTCTGCCTACCTGTTGCTCGCTTCCCTTTGACTTTACTCTTAAGTAATGTCTTCAGTAAGGTGTCATGTCTTTTAATGTGTCCAAAACATTTATTTACCTGATCTTTATTTCTCTTTATAATTCTTTCTTCATATTAAGTGTTGTTACAACCTCTTTGTTTGTTTTCTTCTCTTCTCATCATGTTATCCCTATTTTTCTATATATCCACATCTTAAAGGCATCAATTCTATCTTCTAATTGTTTACTAAGTGTCCATGTTTCTGAGCCATACATTGGAATAGATGTAGAATTTTATAATTCCCATTTTTAACTTGTTTGTAATTTGTTTAGATGTTACTATTTTCCTCATGTCAATGAAAGTACTTTTAGCCATTCATATTCTCTTTTTAACTTCTGTTTCACATCTGCCATCATTTGTGACTATGTGTCCAAGATATTGATACTGTTTTACTTGTTGTAGTTTCTCTCCATGTATGTTTATGTTTAGTTCATGTTCTTCTGTGTCCTTGATGATTATCATGGTTTTGTTTTTTTGGATATTTCTATCCAGTCAATATTCATGACGTGATTTATTGACTTGATCTATTAGTCTTTGTAGTTCATGTTCACTTTCTGCTAAAAACAGTGTCATCTGCATATCTCAGGTTGTTTATTATTTTTCCATCTTTCTTGAGTCCTGGTATTTCTTCTATATTTTTAAAGATATTCTCCGTGTAGATATTAAATAGGTTGCGTTATAAAATACATCCTTGTCTTACCCCTCTTCTTATTTCTATTTATGGTAAATAGCTGTCTTCACGCCTTATTGATGCAGTCTTTTCCCATTAGGCCTGTATGTTTCTAATCAGTCTGATGTTCTGTTCCATCTATGCCTTTTTCTTGAAAATATCGCATCATTTTTTCATGTTTGACTCTGTCAAAGGCCTTGCTATATTTTATGGACCAAATATAAATACCTTTTTTAGACTTCTATATATTTAGCTATCAACAGGCGGGGAAACTCAGTATAGCTTCTTTTGTTCCTTTGTTTTTCCTAAAACCGAATTACTCTTCATCGACCTCCGTGTCTATCTTGACATCACACGGTCTGACTAAAGCTACGGTTTTTCTCAGTTATGGAACTAAGGCGACCCGAAATCATGTAAGATATTAATGGCATTCATGTGTAAAAGGGGTGGGGGGATTATGGAAGCATCCGCAGTGATGACACATCCGCAGTGATGAAACATCCGCAGTGATGACACATCCGAAGTGATGACACATCCGCAGTGATGATACATCCGAAGTGATGACACATCCGCAGTGATGATACATCTAGCATTCCATGTCTACTAAGAGTCTGCCACAAAAGAACAAAGATTTCATGTCCGCTAACTCACATCTCTTCCTGCTCCATGTGGACTATTAGATAAAAGACAAACAATTTAGAAAATAATTTGACAATAGGATTATTTCATAGGTGACAGGTTGACAGACTATACCCCAACTTTCATAAGTTGTCTCCTGCGTTATGCCTGGCATGAAGACAACGATTCTATTTATAGAAGTCTAGAGTCTAGAGGTTAACTAGAAGTCCAGGCTCCGTTTCCGCACGGACGTTCTTTGTGGATAGAAATATCCGGAGGACTCTGTGTGTTGATATGTGGGTAGTTAATGAGTTTGCGCCTCTTGTGGAGAGGCGTTCTACTTTCAACCAGCAGACAACAAAGTACAATTAGGTTATATCAGGACACACTACCATAAAATATTAGAGGTAACAAAGACCCCTATTTATAATATAATGGATAACAATCAGACATAACACTATCTGTGTTCACGCATCATCCGTCTAATGTAGTATCTCTACGGCCGTGACGGGTTATATGCCTAATTACATGGCTTTCTCCAACAAAGACCTTTCAACAGAATTAATTACGCCTTCATTCGCAACGTTTTTGATTATTATCGTTTTCTCGATTGCTCTCTATTTATATACTTGGAGTCGTCCGCTACAAATAGCGAGGGCGAACCAATAGATAGCACGAAAAAATTTAGAATCAGCCTTATAGGTCATCAGTCCAATTTTTAACGGTCGTAACAAATAGTGATCAACGGAAAACAAGAGGCTAATCAAGAAAATCAATGAATGAAGGCCTAATTAATTCTGCAAACAATATTCGGACATAAAGTCAGAGATAGACCAACAGAGCGGTGGATAGAAAATATCACGATAACCTTGAACAAACATGGATATAACACAACCAAGGCAACACATCTGGTCTCGGCAAGTGTGGATATTAACAACCATCATTCGCCTGGAGAAAGACATGAGGCTTAGGTATGCAGAATATGTTTTAAAAAATTAGACAAAAAGTTATATGTTAATGTTTCTATGGCTGTGGTACCAATTTCTGTATAACGTGGTTTGGAGGATAAAAGCGTTTATTGACCAAAAATTGCGTAAGTTAACCAAAGTGGAATCAATATTGAATATTTGATCTTAGGAAACTAACTGAAGTTATGCTAAATAATAACATCTGGCGGCGAGGTACGGTGTGCGTCTGTGACGGCCAAGGTACCTGGTTTAAATCCCACCGCAGGCAATTGTGCACTCGAACAGTTCAGAAACACTGGCACACTGCTTAACGTATATATTTACTGTCCCCCTCCCCCCCCAAAAAAAATAAATAAAAAAAAATAAAAAAATTTAAAATTAAAAAAATAATAAAATAAATGCAACATTATTGCAGTGCTAATGGACACCAAATTTTATTTTAACGGAATTAATGTTTCAACATTGGCATGAAGAAACTTTCAGACTTTAACAATGAAATGATATTCATTAAATTTGGTTTCGAATTTTGTTCTTTGTGACAAGTCTCCGTTTCAGTAAGGTGTATGGCCTTCTCTGGCCTTAATGACAACTCCGTGACATGGATCCCATTAGCCGTTGCATCTGTTGTTATGGGATGGGTGCCCACTCTTTCTGCAGTGCAAAAAAAAACAACAACTTTCAGACATTGGATGGAAACACGTCTCGCTGGCGGAGTCGTCCGTCGAGTTCATCACACAGTATTCTATGTGGTTCATGTCTGATGATATGGTTCTACACGAGCACAGTCCCCTTAGTGCAGTAAATGCAAACACAAATGAATATTTTCAAATAGGGGAAGGGGATTTTGGAGTTGATTACCTGACTGATGTACACATGTCTTTGACCTCATTCTCAGAGAGAGCTCTGTTGAGAGCTGTATAACTCAGAAGTATGTCCTTCTTCTCCAGCGATTGTAACAAGGTTTGAACTGAGGACAATTGCGATACAGATTACGTTTGCAACATTACTTTATTGATAAAGAGTGTGGGCAAACTAGATGCTGACCGCCAGCAAAATAATGTTGTGTAAAGTTTAAGACGTAAGGTGGCATGCTGAGTATCATTTGTTGTGTAAGGTGACATGCTGAGTATCATTTGTTGTGTAAGGTGACATGCTGAGTATCATTTGTTGTGTAAGGTGACATGCTGAGTATCATTTGTTGTGTAAGGTGACATGCTGAGTATCATTTGTTGTGTAAGGTGACATGCTGAGTATCATTTGTTGTGTAAGGTGACATGCTGAGTATCATTTGTTGTGTAAGGTGGCATGCTGAGTATCATTTGTTGTGTAAGGTGACATGCTTAGTATCATTTGTTGTGTAAGGTGACATGCTTAGTATCATTTGTTGTGTAAGGTGACATGCTGAGTATCATTTGTTGTGTAAGGTGACATGCTTAGTATCATTTGTTGTGTAAGGTGACATGCTTAGTATCATTTGTTGTGTAAGGTGACATTTTAGTACTTACGTAGACCACAGGTAATGAAGTCTTTTTGACCAAACTATCAATGGCTGGTGCAAACGTGAAAGTATACAAACAGTAAACATTACATAATTATACAAATAGAAATGCACAGCACATACTCGACGTTTCGAACAAAAGACATTCCTTTTCTCCTTTTAACTTCTGTTTCACATCTTCCATCATTTGTGACTGTTTACAAGATGGTTTACTTGTATTAGTTTCTCTCCGTGTATGTTTCTGTTTAGCGCTTGTTCTTCTGTGTATTTTTACTTTTATAAATTACTTAGCTTTTGAATTATTGTCCCGATCTCTTTTTCATTCCTCTGTAACCCAAGATATTGAAAATACTGTCCTTGTTTCACTAGCTGATACTATATCTGTATGTTGTTAGTATGGGCCTATTTTTTCTCCTCTCTTCTGTGTTGATCTCCATGTGATTGAGGCAGCTTTCGTTGAGTAGCTCTTGATGTTGATTATGTAGCTCTTCACTTGAACTGTGAAGTAGGCACTGATCGTCAACAAAGTTTCCTTAAGTTATTTTACTGGTAAAATATGCTGTTGTTTCGACTTATTTGTCCCGCCGAAGACGGATGTGTCGGGCCATTGGCGAAAATAAAACGGCGACACAACGCATTTCCATTCTCTGGAATACATCCTTCTGGAAATCTAATAGAACCATGGTCCTGATACAAGAGATATCTAGTGGGAGTTTGAGAATGATCGCAGAAGAAGAAGAAAGACTGTTCGTATTATCCATATAAAAATTAAACAATAATGGTAATAAGAAAGTCACGTTTTAAACTGTGAATATTACTTAAACCCCCTTTCTAAGTCCTGCGCTGGTTATAATTGTACTTTCACTCTCTCTGTATTAGGCTCCCAGTCTAAAATGGTCCTTTTATCTCATAATTTTCTAGGATACTTCAGAGTAATTCTTGATTAAAGATCTGATACTTCAGAGTAGGTCTAACACAGATAAGTGCAGCACTACACTTTTTACCCTCTCACCAAAACAAAAAGCCGGTCATATCAAAATAGATGGAGAGCTCTTGAAAGAAGAAAAACAACCCACATACCTCGGAGTTACTTTTGATGATAAACTGACATGGAAGCAGCACATAAACAAAGCAACAACAAAAGCCAGGAGGAAGTTAGCTATCCTGAGAAAACTAAGTGGAACCACATGGGGAGCCAGTGGGAATATACTCAGTAAAATTTACCAGCAAGGCATAAGACCACACACGGAATATGGTTCAGCTCCGTGGTGTCCTGCATCAAACACCACATTACAAGATCTAGATAAAGTGCAAAACCAGGCACTTAGAATAATGTTGGGAGCAATGAAATCAACACCCATAGCAGAGATGCAGAAAATGGGTAGAATGCAAAAATTTGGCGAACGCAGAGACACAAAATTACTAATTCAGGCAGAAAAGTTTCAGTGTATGCCAAGTCATCCAATGAAGGAAAGATTCCAAAATCTAGCAATGGGACGACTGAAAAGAAGCAGCTTCATCCATCAAGCTAAACGACTCCGTAGACAACTTACAGACCTACCTGAAGTTGACAGCCCCCTTAAGGCCTGTACCAGAACAAACCCCGTGGAGTGAAAGACATGGAATGCCAATATACATTCAGACCCATGTGAAAGGAATACTAAGCGAGGACGAACAGAACATTGTGCAGCGAAGGACAGTCACCCTCAGTTTCCTGGATGAGGAATATCCACAAGATATATGGGTCAGCGTATACACAGATGGGTCAGCACAGAATGCCGTGAGGAATGGAGGTGCAGGTGTATATATAGAATATCCACACAAACCTAGAGATACAATCAGAACACCGACAGGAAAATTATGCAATAATTATGATGCAGAAATCCAGGCAATTAGTGTGGCAGCTAAAAAACTGCTGAACTCCAACTCTGACCTACAGCCTGTGGTATTCCTGACAGATGCAAGGTCAGTGCTTCAAGCTCTCCAGTCTTGAAAACTAACAGACCTGAAAAAACTACTTAGCGAATTGTCGTACCAGTATAGGGTGACCATGCAGTGAATACCCTCTCACTGTGGAATACTAGGTAATGAAAAAGCAGACCAACTGGCTAAGGAAGGTGATGCCGAAGACCAACCAGATATACCAATCACCTACCATCAGAAAAAACAGATGATCAAGTCAATAAGAAAGCCACAAACACCAACACAAGATGACTATCATATTATGAACAGACCAGAACAAGTTAGAATTCTACGTCTCAGAACAGGACACAACCGACTCCGCAGTCACATGTATACAAAGTTCAAGATTGGCAACACGGCCATGTGTACAGGTGGACAGGCAGCACAGAGTGCCAAACATATACTTCAAGAGTGTTCTGAGCATGAAACGCTGAGGCAGACATATTGACCAGAGGAAACAACACTGGAATCAAAGCTCTATGGGACACTGTATGAACTACAAAAGACAGTGAGTTTTATTAAGGAGACAGAATTACAGATATAGACATGTTTCAAGTGAACGAAAGAAGAAGAAGAAGAAGAGTAGGTCTCTATTAAAGCTCTTTTAAAAAAAATTATTTCGTTATTGCAGAACAGCACATTGAGAAATATAATCTACAAATGCAGAGAGTTCAATGCAGACATATACATCTGTTTCATTGACTACTCAAAGGCGTTTGACTGTGTACACACCAGATATTATGGAACATAATGTGAAACATGGGCTTCCCACACCATCTCATATCACTCATTAATATCCTTTATCAGAAACGACAGGCTTCTGTTCGTCTTGACGGAGAAACATCTGACTGGTTTGAGGTCCAAATAGAAGTCAGACAGGGATGGATCCTCTCACCACACCTGTTCAAAATGTGTGCAGAAAACAGCATGTGAAATGTAGGAGAAGACTCTCGTTATGAACAGTTTCAACCACTTAATATTGGAGGAAACGAAATCCCAAAAATAGGTATAATTAGAAAATCCCAGATGAGACCACACTAATATCATGGAACCCACAGGTTTCGAACAAATGATTATGTCAGTCAAACATCATATATTAAGTGACATATTCTTTACAGAAAGTTGTCTTCGTCGTGGATACGCTGAACGCCTCTCTGTTCCGGGAAAGCATGCCTGCATTGTCCAGTGACATGTGTATACATTCTTCGATGTCGTTGGTCCATCGTCGTTTTGGTCTTCCTCTTCGTCTCTTTCCCGGAACTCTGCCATCTAGAACTAGTGTCAAAAATACTGTCCCTTCCTTCATATGACGGTATTTAGAAGCCACCCTTCATTTAGTTTCAGTAATTTCAAAACTTCAATGTTCATCTTTTTTTCTGTCCATGATATTCGTTGCATCTTTCCAAACCTCATAGTGAGACACTAAACCTTTTCCTCAATGAAAAAAACCACAAAAATAATGCATGTAAGAAGAGATGAAATTACACGTGAAATAGTCATTGACAAAGAGCAACTAGAAAATGTAAACAACATTGAATATCTAGGATAAACCATCAACACCACAGGAGATTGCTCGGAAGAGATACGAAAGATATTAGCAATGGCGCAACATCACAGATGCATAATCTATGGCGAAGAGCAAACAGACCTAGTTACAACTACTAAGAAGCTATATCTTTCCAGTTGCAACATATGATTGTGAGACGTGGGCAATGGCATCGACAATAGAAAAGAAGTTATCTGCATTTGAAATGAAATGCTAAAGAAAGGTCCTAAGAATATCATTGACAGAAAAAAATATAACACAGACGTCCGCAAAGATCTGAACATAGAAGATGACTGGCTCCTCAAAACTATCCAATCACGCAAACTGACATATTTCGGACATATAAAAACACAAACTGACATATTTCGGACATATAAAAACTATCCAATCACGCAAACTGACATATTTCGGACATATAAAAACTATCCAATCACGCAAACTGACATATTTCGGACATATAAAAACTATCCAATCACGCAAACTGACATATTTCGGACATATAAAAAGACACAATTGTTTAGAAAGATTAATCATGTAGGGTTAAGTTCCAGGTAAAACAACAAGAGGTAGACCAAGACCAACAAGGGACACATGACATTGAAGATCTTCTGAAAATGACACTGGAAGAGACTGCTACAGAATCGTGAGTCTTACATAATGGTAGTGAGGACATCGTTCTGCAAAGGACACGTGAAATAGAGCCAGAGAGAGACAGAGAGAGAAAGAGAGGGAGAGAGAGATTGCACAATATTTAGAGAAAGGTTTTTGTGAACACTCAAATTCCCTACCGGTTTGCTGGACATGTCGTTGTTTCATCCATCCTTGAATGATTAATTTAAATATCACAAAGAAATCTCAGATGTGTCATTGTGCTGACTCTTTCAAGACCTTCCTGCCAAAAGTTATTCTTTCAATGTATTCACGAACACTTCTAAGTCCCTGCATCACTGCCCCCAATGCTATCCATGTCATTGTATCATTTATTCAGGAATATATCTACACACCAGAATGTCAACTTGGATACAACATAATTCTACCAACCCAATTGATCTGCCTGTCTCTGCCTGTCTCTGCCGAAGACGACTGTGTCGGGCCATTGGCGCAAATAAAACGGCGACACAACGCATTCCATTCTCTGGACTATATCCTGCTGGAAATCTAGTAGGACCATGGTCCTGCTATAAGGGAGATCCAGCGGGAGTTTGAGAATGAACGCTGAAGAAGAAGATCTGCCTGTCTACACTTCTCGTCAAAATGACTAGTTATTACAGCTGACGGGAATTGAACCAGGTCTGTTCTTGTTCGAATGTGGTTGGTCAAGTACGGAAAACCTGTTTACTTGTGTTGCAATGCGATTCGGTGCTGCTAGAACAGACCTGGTTCAATTCCCGTCAGCTGTAATAATTTTTTTCATTTATCCTCATGCTTCCTACTTGAAAATGACGACTACACAAGCAAGACAGAGAGAATGTGAATTGATGGAGTTAACACACTTTCTGAGACGTCCAAATGTTATTGAATATCAAGCGATCAAACGTGTACCAGCTGCACGATTTTTGTGTGTGTGGATGGCACAGTTGAAAGAATATGCTGCCTATTCTCGTGTTATTCTCAAATTGCCTGGAAGCTGGGAGATGAGAAAGTTGTCAACGCTCGAAGGATATCGTCCACTTAAACAGGCCTGGCATAATGCGGTTGTGCCTGCGTATGATACATTTGAAGGACTCGACTCACACCAGAAATATGTAAACAACAGTTTACCCGTGTACGTCTTCTGTTGCATCTCAAAGTGCTCATGTCATTAAGTGTTTTGCTATTGGCCAGCTTCAGAGACAGGTTGTATTCAACTGTGGTAGTTGGGCATCATTACTACCAGTCATATGCCCTGGACTTCGGCAAAGGTCACATTTGTCTCCAGTATTATTGAGTGTGTACACAGCATATGTAGGTATAATAACAAATTTGACAGTCATTCGGTGTACCTTTCTCTTTGTATCTAGCCAACACCACCGTCCAGTCAATTAGCCTCTCTTGACGGTCAGTCTTCATCTTCAGGCGGGCTTCCTTCAGTAGACGCTGTGCCCGGCGAAGCTTCTTCATGAATGGCCCGGAGGTGGAGGTATCACAGCTCCTGAATTGAAAACATGTGGTACAGAAATCATGCATCAGTGTGTTTTAAGATTGAAAATAAAATTGAAACTCTACAGAATACCCCCTTCCCCACCCTTCCCAAAATGCACCCTGAACATAGATTTACTTAAAGAAACGAAAGGAAATGGAAAAAACATCACATAAAATAGGGCTGAGACTACAGCCATGTGAGGCCTCCAATTACTGCCTCTATTTCCACTCTCATGCTGTTGGATGTTGTTCTCGGATAGCAGCAAACTTCTCCACGACTTTCTTGCCATTTTTGTAGGCGGCAAAAGCTCCATCTTTACCTGTTTGTTTCTCTTATTTTTCAGCCATCTGTACAAATAATTTTCTCTTGTGACTTTTGAGTACTGATGTAGGAATACTCGTATCATTTTATATGCATGACCAGGATCCAGTATAACAAACCTGTACACAGATTGTTTCCAGTATAACAAACATGTACAGCGATGACCGGATTCTGGTATAACAAAACTGTACACAAATGACTGTGATCCAGTATAATTGACGTATACACAGATGACCACCTTCCGGTATAACACATTTGTACTCAGATGACCGTGTTCCGGTATAACAAACCTGTACACAGATGGATTCCAGTATAACAAACCTATACACAGATGACTTCCAGTATAAGAAACATGTACATAGATGACTTGCAGTATAGCAAACTTGTACACAGATAACCTAACTCCAGTATAACAAACCTGTAAGCAGGTGACCGGGTTCCAATATAACAAACCTGTACACAGATAATAGTGATCCAGTATAACAAACCTTTACACAGATGTCCGGGTTCCAGAATAACAAACCTGTTCACAGATGACTGATATAGTATAACAAACCTCTACACAGTTGACTTCCAGTATAACAAACCTATACACAGATGACCAAGTTCCAGTATAACACTCCTGTACACAGATGACGGGTTCCAGTATAATAAACCTATATACAGATGACCAGGTTTCAGTATAATAGACTTTCACACAAATGACTGTTATAAGTATAACAAACCTTACACAGATGACTTCCAGTATAAGAAACATATACATAGATGACCGGGCTCCAGTACAATAAGCCTATACACTGATGACCGGGTTCCAGTATGTCGCTAGGTGTAACAAACCTCTACACGGATGACCAAGCTCCGGTATAACAAACCTATGCACAGTGACTAGGTTCCAGTGTAACAAACCTGTGCACATATGACTTCCAGTGTAATAAACCTGTACCCAGATGACTTCCAGTGTAACAAACCTATACACGGATGACCGGGTTCCAGTATAACAAACCTATACACAGATGACCAGGTTCCAGTATAACAAACCTCTACACGGATGACCAAGCTCCGGTATAACAAACCTATGCACAGTGACTAGGTTCCAGTGTAACAAACTTATACACAGATGACCGTCATCGATTTTCAGTGAGCAATTTTTAAATCAAGTTAACTTGATCAATAAATCAAGTGTGTGTGTGTACTAGTTAACTTGATCAATAAATCAAGTGTGTGTGTGTGTGTACTAGTTAACTTGATCAATAAATCAAGTGTGTGTGTACGAGTTAACTTGATCAATAAATCAAGTGTATGTGTTCGAGTTAACTTGATCAATAAATCAAGTGTATGTGTGTGTGCTAGTTAACTTTATCAATAAATCAAGTATGTGTGTACTAGTTAACTTGATCAATAAATCAAGTGTGTGTGTACGAGTTAACTTGATCAATAAATCAAGTGTGTGTGTACGAGTTAACTTGATCAATAAATCAAGTGTATGTGTACGAGTTAACTTGATCAATAAATCAAGTGTGTGTGTGTACTAGTTAACTTGATCAATAAATCAAGTGTGTGTACGAGTTAACTTGATCAATAAATCAAGTGTGTGTGTGTGTACTAGTTAACTTGATCAATAAATCAAGTGTGTGTGTGTACGAGTTAACTTGATCAATAAATCAAGTGTGTGTGTACGAGTTAACTTGATCAATAAATCAAGTGTGGGTGTACGAGTTAACTTGATAAATAAATCAAGTGTATGTGTACGAGTTAACTTGATCAATAAATCAAGTGTGTGTGTGTGTACTAGTTAACTTGATCAATAAATCAAGTGCATGTGTACGAGTTAACTTGATCAATAAACCAAGTGTGTGTGTGTGTACTAGTTAACTTGATCAATAAATCAAGTGTGTGTTTGTACGAATTAACTTTATCAATAAATCAAGTGTGTGTGTACGAGCTAACTTGATCAATAAATAAGTGTGGGTGTACGAGTTAACTTGATCAATAAATCAAGTGTGTGTGTAGGAGTTAACTTGATCAATAAATCAAGTGTGTGTGTACGAGTTAACTTGATCAATAAATCAAGTGTGTGTGTGTGTGTACTAGTTAACTTGATCAATAAATCAAGTGTGTGTGTACGAGTTAACTTGATCAATAAATCAAGTGTGTGTGTACGAGTTAACTTGATCAATAAACCAAGTGTGTGTGTGTGTACGAGTTAACTTGATCAATAAATCAAGTGTGTGTGTACGAGTTAACTTGATCAATAAATCAAGTGTGTGTGTGTGTGTACGAGTTAACTTGATCAATAAATCAAGTGTGTGTGTACGAGTTAACGTGATCAATAAATCAAGTGTGTGTGTACGAGTTAACTTCATCAATAAATCAAGTGTGTGTGTACGAGTTAACTTGATCAATAAACCAAGTGTGTGTGTGTGTACTAGTTAACTTGATCAATAAATCAAGTGTGTGTGTAAGAGTTAACTTGATCAATAAATCAAGTGTGTGTGTACGAGTTAACTTGATCAATAAATCAAGTGTGTGTGTAAGAGTTAACTTGATCAATAAATCAAGTGTGTGTGTACGAGTTAACTTGATCAATAAATCAAGTGTGTGTGTACGAGTTAACTTGATCAATAAATCAAGTGTGTGTGTGTGTACTAGTTAACGTGATCAATAAATCAAGTGTGTGTGTAAGAGTTAACTTGATCAATAAATCAAGTGTGTGTGTAAGAGTTAACTTGATCAATAAATCAAGTGTGTGTGTAAGAGTTAACTTGATCAATAAATCAAGTGTGTGTGTACGAGTTAACTTGATCAATAAATCAAGTGTGTGTGTACGAGTTAACTTGATCAATAAATCAAGTGTGTGTGTGTACTAGTTAACTTGATCAATAAATCAAGTGTGTGTGTACGAGTTAACTTGATCAATAAATCAAGTGTATGTGTACGAGTTAACTTGATCAATAAATCAAGTGTGTGTGTGTGTACGAGTTAACTTGATCAATAAATCAAGTGTATGTGTACGAGTTAACTTGAATGTTTTCACGTTTTATTGTTGTTTGCAGAAACATCAAATTACTGAAATATGGCCATATTACTAATTTGAATCAAGCTGAAATTTGACATACACATTAGTAAAGTTACAAGAGTAGAACGCAATCTTTTGTTTTATCGAATGGAAGTGTGTTTTTGTGTTTGCGATGCCTCGACTTTCGTCACAAGAGCCACAGTAGGCTGTTGGTATGCATAGGAGTGTTATGGTGACCAGAGAAGTTGTCAGACATTTTAATTGTGACCATGCACATATGACCGGTTGCAAATATTACGTTGTCGGGCTTGGATTTTCTAGACAGGCTACTTCAAGTATATAAATAGTACCCAACTAAAATCACAACACTAATAAAAACGTCACGAAAGAAGTCCTGTTTATTATTTGTACATATGTCTTCACTACAGCTTCTGTGTAGTAATGAATATTCTCCGTCAGTTGAACTGAAGGGTGTTACCAGAAACTGGAGATTTATCTCCGTCGTATTAACTGAAAAGACGTAAATCGAGTCTTGTGTCGTCAAGCTTTCAATTCCTTATTTGGAAATGTACACGTTTCCTGTTGTAATCAATTACACATTTATACGACATTACACACGTACTCAAACACACAGATACGACATGACACAAGTAGTCAAACACACAGATACGACATTACACATGTAGTCAAACACACAGATACGACATTACACAAGTAGTCAAACACACAGATACGACATTACACACGTAGTCAAACACACAGATACGACATGACACAAGTAGTCAAACACACAGATACGACATTACACATGTAGTCAAACACACAGATACGACATTACACAAGTAGTCAAACACACAGATACGACATTACACACGTAGTCAAACACACAGATACGACATTCCACACGTAGTCAAACACACAGATACGACATTACACACGTAGTCAACCACACAGATACGACATTACACACGTAGTCAAACACACAGATACGATATTACACACGTAGTCAAACACACAGATACGACATTACACACGTAGGCAAACACACAGATACGACATAACACAAGTAGTCAAACACGTTTACCTGACTACTTTAAACTGTTGATGACTCCCAACTGATGCGTCAGCAACCTCTGGTTGGGTCGTCATTGTTCCAGCACATGCACAAACAGGTTTTGGGATTGCATCGCATTGAGAAGCTACACATTTGTTGCTGTTTTGAAGCACCTTCTCCTGATCTTCTGTCGTGGTACAATAGGTTAGCTATACGTTTACTAGTCACATGTCAGAGGTTAGTCATATATTTACTAGTCATATGTTCACCAGTCATATATTTACTATTCAAATCTCAAATGTTATTCATATGATTACTACTCATATGTCACATGTAATACTGGGTGTGTGAGCACCGCCCATATGTAATACTGAGTGTGTAAGCACCGCCCATATGTAATACTGAGTGTGTGAACACCGCCCTTATGTAATACTGAGTATGTGAACACCGCCCATATTTAATACTGAGTGTGTGAACACCGCCCATATGTAATACTGAGTGTGTGAGCACCACCCATATGTAATACCGAGTGTGTGAGCACCACCCATATGTAATACCGAGTGTGTGAGCACCGCCCATATGTAATACTGAGTGTGTGAACACCGCCCTTATGTAATACTGAGTATGTGAACACCGCCCATATGTAATACCGAGTGTGTGAACACCGCCCATATGTAATACCGAGTGTGTGAGCACCACCCATATGTAATACTGAGTGTGTGAACACCGCCCTTATGTAATACTGAGTATGTGAACACCGCCCATATGTAATACCGAGTGTGTGAACACCGCCCATATGTAATACCGAGTGTGTGAGCACCACCCATATGTAATACTGAGTGTGTGAACACCGCCCTTATGTAATACTGAGTATGTGAACACCGCCCATATTTAATACCGAGTGTGTGAACACCGCCCATATGTAATACCGAGTATGTGAACACCACCCATATGTAATACTGAGTGTGTGAGCACCACCCATATGTAATACTGAGTGTGTGAGCACCACCCATATGTAATACTGAGTGTCTGAGGACCGCCCATGTAATAGGAGATACACATATTTCCATATTCGGGCATATCAATCAATCAATCAATAAACCTGTAGCCCTTCAGGGCCGTAGGGTACCACATTGGATGCCTCAGCACGCAGAGTCCTCCAGCGAATTCTATCCTCAGCGATGCGGATGAGTGTGGAAATATCTTGCCCTGTCAATTCCTTGATGTTTTCTTTCCACGCCTTTATTTCCCTCTCTGCTTCTTCTACCCTCGACAGTTCCCTACAGTATTGTTTTTGACAAGGAATCGTGCCTGCATACATGTCCGAACCATGCTAGTTTTCGTCGTTTCACTATGAAAGCAATGGCTCCTGAACACCTACACACATCTCTACTTTATTTCTTACGTACACATTGGTCTTATGTTCCCTATAGGAAATTCGTAGAATTCGTCTGTAGCATTTGTACTCGAAAGCCTGTAATCTTTTCTCCATGTCCGCAGTGAGTGTCCAACTCGCACAACCATATACCACAACAGAAAGCACCAGCGACGATACAGTTTGATTTTCACTGCAACACTGATGTCGCATATAACATATAACATATGTTCGGGCATATAACAGTCACCGTTGCAGTGTACACCGTCCCTTAATACTTTCTGACATTATCATGAATAGTAATACTAAGTGTAGCTCATTGCCGTTTGATTAGAACGCCTTTCTCATACCCTTGAGGTTCCGGGTTCATTACACAGTTGGGACAAGATTTTTTTCTTTCGGTGGTACAATCAAAATTCTTCCTCTACATGTCGCGGCGTCTGCTATAGCAAAGTTGCCTTTATTTCCACATCCCGTAGAATGCCTCCCAGCTCTACTTCACAGGAAAACATGCAATAACGGTCATGATGGAGTTCCTCCTTCGCAAGGAAAGATGAGCATGGCTTGAAACAATAAATGTGATGAACAGGGAGAATAACAACAAAACATTTGTGATTGTCTAATTTAGTTTGTGAATTCCTAGATGCCCGATGAGTCCGATTCGTGCCAGGAAAGTTATATTGCAGTACATGCAGTAGTGTAGAGGATTTGGAGTAGTAGTGTTTTCGGATTTGTCCTTCCGCTTTCGTCGCTTGTAAATTTCCCGCAGTGTTCTTTCTTTTTCAAATTTAGTGATGCCATCAGTGATCTGTGTGTGCGAAGCTGTCCGCCGCTTTCTACCCGTCGCTTTCTGTCCGTCGCTTTCTGCCCGTCGCTTTCTGCCCGTCGCTTTCTGCCCGTCGCTTTCTGCCCGTCGCTTTCTGTCCGTCGCTTTCTGTCCGTCGCTTTCTGCCCGTCGCTTCAACGTTTCTTGATTCTTGATTAGAAACTGGCCTCACATCACGTGGGGCATTCCCATAAGTGCTCCGCCCTCTGTTCCAGCAGCTATCGGACTCGTGTCTCGAGTCTAATGCCGCAGAAACAGACATCGACATCAGGGCACAACTCTGGCCCATGCAACAGGTTTTTTTGTTGTTCCGCCCACCATCGCCGTGCCCGTCCTTCTTCAAGCACATTGTCGGCCTATCGGAACAACATGGTAACTGTTATCGAAGGTTACGACTACGGGATTGTACAGATGACGTGCCATGAAGATTACTATTTAGTATTCAACGTTTACTATCGCACAGTTCCCCATCGAATAACCGCCTTGGAAGGCGCTTGTCTGGCATACGGACGATGTGGCCAGTCCAGCGGAATTGGGACCTAATTATCAAGGCATGGATGTTTTGCATACGAGACTGTTGAAGGATTTACGTGTCTCGTACACGATCCTACCAACGTACTCTCATGAGGTTTCTTATGCACCGATTGCGGAAAGAGTTAAGCTGTCGAGCGTGTCTCGTATAGACAGTCCAGAATGACGCAGCATAAAGCAGTGTTTGTAGAACCATTTCGCGCTACACTTTCAACAGTTGTCAAACTGAGATCGCGCCTGATCCAGACGTTGGAACGAAGACTCCCGAATGGCGCACTAGCGCGAGCAATACACAGGGAAACATCCACGTCAATTGTAGCAGGTTGCGATAGGTTGTTGCCGAGATATTCAAACTTATTGACAGTATTGAGTTTGTGTCCCTTTACAGTGATTACTGGTTCTGTATAGGGGGCACCTGGTGCTGGCTTATACATTACTATTGTCATCGCGGTGCTGATGGTGAGACCGAATGCATCACAGGCCAATGAAAAGAGTTCCATGCAAAATGAAAGTAAGTAACACTATTTGTTTCAGTTTCTGCATCATAGTTATAACTGTAAATGACGTCATGATAGTTAGATTTTGCGAGCAGTTTTTAATTCGCATGATGCGAGCACCATATGTCCTAATGAGAACACTGCTTGTGAGCAACATATGTCCTATCGAGAGCACTTCTAACGAGAACAGTGCTTGAGAACACCATGAGACCTGCCTAGCGAGAACACTGTGATCACAATATGTCCTAACGACAACACTGCTTGCGAGCACCATATGTCCTAATGAGAACACTGCTTGTGAGCAACATATGTCCTAACGAGAACACTGCTTGCAAACACCGTATGTCCTAACGAGAACACTGCTTGCAAACTTCGTATGTCCTAACGAGAACACTGCTTGCGAACACCATATGTCCTAGCGAGAACACTGCTTGCGAACACCGTATGTCCTAACGAGAACACTGCTTGCGAACACCATATGTCCTAGCGAGAACACTGCTTGCGAACACCGTATGTCCTCACGAGAACAATGCTTGCGAACACTATATGTTCTAACGAGAACACTGCTTGCAAACTTCATATGTCCTAACGAGAACACTGCTTGCGAACACCATATGTCCTAGCGAGAACACTGCTTGCGAACACCGTATGTCCTAACGAGAACAATGCTTGCGAACACTATATGTTCTAACGAGAACACTGCTTGCAAACTTCGTATGTCCTAACGAGAACACTGCTTGCGAACACCATATGTCCTAGCGAGAACACTGCTTGCGAACACCATATGTCCTAGCGAGAACACTGCTTGCGAACACCGTATGTCCTAACGAGAACAATGCTTGCGAACACCATATGTTCTAACGAGAACACTGCTTGCAAACACCGTATGTCCTAACGAGAACACTGCTTGCGAGCACCATATGTGTTAACGAGAACACTGCTTGCAAACACCGTATGTCCTAACGAGAACACCGCGTGCGAACACCATATGTCCTAACGAGAATATTGCTTGCGAGCACCATATGTCCTAACGAGAACACTGCTTGCGAGCAACATATGTCCTAACGAGAATACTGCTTGCGAGCAACATATGTCCTAACGAGAACACTGCTTCTGAACCCCAGGTTGTACACCCCCTGTTTACATCATCATTATTAGTAACGCTAACAGATATCATCAGTTATTTTTCTTGTATTGATAAAAATACATAACTAGTTTCTTACCAAGTTCAAGGTTATGACTTAATCCTGAGACTGGTACCACGTTCTGATCTCTTAAACCATTGTTCTCGTCCAATAAACGCTTAATTTCATTTTGTTCAGGGTCCAGGAGATTACATGGTTTCACTGTTTGTTCCGTGTCTTCGTATTTATTTGCTCTTTTATCAATGAGTGTACGTGTTCTGGATTTGTCATTTTCTGCGGTTATAACGTCATAGAATTTAGTGTATGTATCCAGCGTTGCTGCCAAGGACGCCTCTCCATGGTTACACAACTCGTCAACACTTTCTGTGTTGTTCATAATGTCCAGACCTAAGATCTCATTTTCTTTCTCTGAAACTCTACTCTCAGACCTTGTAGTTGGTGATCGTTGTGGCGTTGCCAAGAATGGAATATTGAAGAAGGCGTGAAAGATGGTCACAACGATGAACAGGACGGCACTCTGCAAATAAATATGGCCAGGAAACATTCAGGATGCTTGCTTATGCAAGACGGAATAAATATGCTTAAATGTGTACACGATAAATATGCTTACATGTGTACATGATAAATATGCTGAAATGTGTACACGGTAAATAAACTTTAATCTGTACATCGCTAATATGAAGTTATGTTATAGTTTTCACAATTTTTTTAACTTATCCGCGAGGGGGGGGGGAGGTGAAGTTGTGCGGGGAATGAAGGCCGTGTACACAGTAAAAACTGTCGAAGGGGTTACATAAATGATCACTGCTGTCCATTAGGAACTGGTCATGTTACATCAACAGTTTTTTGTCTTTCAATTTTTGATTCACGGCTGTTGTCAATAGTTGTGAAAAATACAAAGACGACCTGCTTACTTATGTCAACAAAGCCTCCTCCCCCCCCCTCACCTTGAATAAAAGATTTTAGCACACAAGATACATGATCTTATTTCCTATTTTTTGGGTGCAAAGAGTACTGTATTGTTATAGGCGGACCCAGGGTTAGCAAATAACCAATATTATAAAAGTACCTCACCGTGGTACACCTTGGAAAACGAAAGACAGCCGTGGAGGCTGTAAACGGACGGATAATTGTCTGCAAGGAGACAAGCACTACCACCGAGACTTCTACATCAACACACACAGCAGCACTGCCAGCATACAGTGACGAAAGACATCTGTGCACTGCGTTTCTTACAGCAGAAAAAGCAGAATCATTGGAATAGTGGCCAATGTCCGATTTGGGTAGATCCCCCTATGACGGAACAGGCCCCTTTAGACTGTTGGGTCACCTTTATCGATTGAGGATCTCATACACAGATGAATGTCCATGTGGATCCGGAACCCAGACTACGAAACACATATTTCAGGACTGCCCAACATACAAAGAGCAGAGACAGCAGACCTGGCCAGATGATACAGATTTGAGGCAAAAGCTATGGGGCAGCCGCTCTGACCTGGAGAAGACGGTGGACTTCGTCTTGACGACGGGCCTGAAAATAGCATGACCACAGTTGCTGAACGCAGAAGAAGAAGATGAGTCTGGAAAAGTCAACACGTGCTAGAGAGCAGCTTTGTGTATGTGATTTGATATAGTGGCTACGAACCTACAATTGTTCAGCACCAGACAGATTGGTTGAAATCCCCTACCACCGGACATGTTTGGCAAAGCAGCACCACGTGTAGGAAGGTATATTAAACCTGAGTCTAATTCAACCGTTGCCATTATCCAACAGGGCTCATACATACGATATTAGGTCTGGGACCTAGGGACACAAAGGTTGGTAATGGAATGTTTTTCTACCTGAGGAACAGTTTGCTGACTGCGAAACACCTCTTCGGAGGAAATACAAACAATGGGTGACCCAAGAAATCTATCAGCTCGTCTCGTAACATGTACCCGCACTGAGTAGAAGGCTCCTCCAATAGGCATTGCCCCAAGCCGAAATTTAATGTCTCCTGGTATGAAAGAAATATCGGAGAACCCTGTCTCATTGCAAAAGCTAATAGCTCACAATTCCTGGAATTCGAAAGAAAGAAAGAAAGAAAGAGATTTTCTATTTTTTCAAATCATTTTAAAATGCAAGATATTTAATTGGTGTCTATAAAAGAAACTGTATTGCTGACGTTAGCTTTCGTTAACCCCCCCCCCCCTTCTTCCCTTCATCCAATCCCCCTTGTCAAAAACTTCACTTTTTCAGACTTCCTCTCTTCTCACTTCTGCGTTCAATCTCAACTCCCAAAGATTATCATAATGTAGCCGTAATTTCTTGAAATCCAATTATGAAAAAAACCATCAAATTTTTGTGGTAAAGTAATCTAGCATGGTTACTTCTGAAATTTCATCATTAATTTATTTTTCCAGACAGGAGAACTATTATCGATTTCTCAACTGCCAACTGTCCTACATGTGGTCTCATATTGTCTTCTACGCCATCAATAGGACTAACAACGGTGACTTGAGCGTCAGGCATACCGGCAGGAGGTTTCAAATCTCAATACTGTCTGGTCATTTAGAAGCCATATGTACTATCTTTGGAAAATTGATGATGTGATGGATTTTTGAGTCTATACAAATAGTCGAGAAGGAGGCCAGTGTAAATGACAGAGATACAAACTTTCACACATGACTTCTTTCCTGGCAAGTTTTATGAAGAATGTCTTTCCCATGTGCACTATTCCCCTGTTGGCTACGTTGAGCACTAATCCCCTCTTGACGGGAAAGGCAATCCGAATGTATTTGGAAACAAACTGCCTTAGAATCTCCCTACAGACGGCTATGTTGTGGTTTACTCCTTTAGCCTAAGGTTCTTCAGTGCTAACCCTTTAGGCAACGAGTTCTGACAATTGATGCTAACAATAAAACTACAAGTATCTAGATTCGATATCACCACCAGAAGACAGGCCTAGAGAGTACATATTAATCAATGGCGAGTCTTAAGGCTGACGGAAATTGAACCTCGTCTACTTAGAATAGATCTGGTTCAATTCCCGTCAGCCTTAAGAATTTTAATCATTTATCCTCATACTTACTACTTGAATTTGGGAAGAACTTGCATAAAATAGATCTACATGACGTTCTAAAATTTACAAAAAGCGCATCATCTTGTGAAAAGATAAGAAATGCAGCAGCTCAACAGCGGAGAGCAGCTAGAAAGTCACGGATAGACCAAGATCCGTCTACTGTCGTCATTCCATGTCTGAACTGTCCACGGACATTTACAGCTCGAATATGGCGCATTATCCATTTACGAACTCATAACTAAAATTGAATTTTCAAAAGTGGATGTAACAAATGGTCATCATCACCTGTGATGGACGAACAACACACAGTACTTGAATTTACTTAATCAATAAAGTTACTCATATTGTATGGGATACGAAATGAGCATGTGATCTCCAGGTTAGTGGCAATATTACTAAGCAGAAAAGATACATTAGTTGTCCTGTTATAGACAGCATCATTCCAGGGACAGCTGGCACAAAACTCACAACCGCACTAGTTATACACTAGCTATTCCCTGTCGTATTTTACTCTGTATAAACATCAACAATGGACAGTTTTAACTAAGGTTAAGGATGCGACAGTGTGCCATACATCTTTGCACTTATGGGACAGATGAGCAGACCTCAGAACACATGGAGAACTGTTCCCAGTATGAACAATTGAGAGAAACAAACTGTCGCAAGACAGAAACCCGGCAAGCAAAGATATACGGAGCCAACGAAGAGTCCCAGATAACAGTAGAGTTCATCCATAAGACTTGTCTGACGGTGTAGACATCAAGTAGTGAACATAAGACTTGTCTGACGGTGTAGACATCAAGTAGTGAACATAAGACTTGTCTGATACTGTAGACATCAAGTAGTGAACATAAGACTTGTCTGATAGTGTAGACATCAAGTAGTGAACATAAGACTTGTCTGACGGTGTAGACATCAAGTAGTGAACATAAGACTTGTCTGATAGTGTAGACATCAAGTAGTGAACATAAGACTTGTCTGATACTGTAGACATCAAGTAGTGAACATAAGACTTGTCTGATAGTGTAGACATCAAGTAGTGAACACAAGACAGAAAGATAGAACTAATAGTTAAATTAGAATATTAGAATGTATTTAGGTATCTGGATTTAAAAAAAATAAGTAAACATATTAACATATACTTACAATTGCGGATACCAACATGTAGTACTCGGATAGTTCCATGTGGTTTTCATGGTTTGGAAATGTCTGTGGCAAATATCTGAAAGGTTTGTCATGATTAGATAAATAAAAGGACAATGCCATAAATAACTGGCAGGTTTTTATGTAATATATAATTTCTTACTTATAGATACCTGCATGCAGCAGATATGTGAGCCGTACCAGTGACCTTCCAGATAAACCAGGATGCTAAATTAAACTCCTGCTAGATGTACCAAAATTGAATGTTGGGGCAGCTAATCTAGCGAGGAAAGTCAGACGTACCATCAATGCAGCTGGGGGTAACAAATCTGACACAAGTATGCTAAAATTTTGGCGCCAGAAGTTTATGCTCCACTACTGACAGTAAGCGATGCTTATGTACTGGCAGACATTGATGATCCTGGGATATTGCTGCAATGAAATATCATCCTGTGGAGACCATGTATACAGTCATAAACAACCACCACTTAAGAAAACCATACTGTTGAGACAGCAAACCTTGTAGTCTGAAAGGCTATGTACTGTCAAGTCTACCATACTATTGAGACAGCAAACCTTGTAGTCTGAAAGGCTATGTACTGTCAAGTCTAACTACTGAAAACTTCATACAAATCATCATAATTACACCGAGAAGCGAATCGCTTTCTAAAGATAGGTATCAATGGTGAGTTACAGAAGGGGATAGATGCCACTGCGACTGAAGTCTGTAGAAACCAGACTGAATGAAATCTGTAGAAACCAGACTGCGAATTATATCTATAGAAACTAGACTGTTACTGAAATCTGTAGACATTAGACTGCGACTGAAAACTAGAAATTAGACCGACTGAAAACTGTAAAATTCAGACTGCGACTGAAAACTAGAATAAGACCGACCGAAAACTGTAAAATTCAGATAGATTTCGACTGGATACTAGACATTAGACCGATCGAAAACTGTAACATTTAGACTGCGACTGAAAACTAGAAATTAGACATACAGAAAACTGTAAATTCAGATTGCGACTGAAAACTAGAAATTAGACCGACCGAAAACTGTAAAATTCAGATTGCGACTGAAATCCTACACCAGAAATGCAGACAGTAAACATAAAAGCATTGTCTGTTCACGTTCTCACGCGAGTTTTCAAGTCATTGCTTTCCGAGACCACAATCAATCCAATAAATGATTCATGTATTGAGCGAACAGAATTTAATCTACAGGTGATTGAGCGACCAGAATTTAATCTACAGGTGATTGAGCGAACAGAATTTAATCTACAGGTGATTGAGCGACCAGAATTTAATCTACAGGTGATTGACCGAACAGAATTTAATCTACAGGTGATTGAGCGAACAGAATTTAATCTACAGGTGATTGAGCGAACAGAATTTAATCTACAGGTGATTGAGCGAACATAATTTAATCTACAGGTGATTGAGCGACCAGAATTTAATCTACAGGTGATTGAGTGACCAGAATTTAATCTACAGGTGATTGACCGAACAGAATTTAATCTACAGGTGATTGACCGAACAGAATTTAATCTATATGTGATTGACTGACTGTTTCATACTGAGAAATAATACATACATGAGTATATCATTAACCAGTAAAAAAGACCACAGCTGAGAAGTTTTTCATCCATCTAGTTAATGGTGACGTGAAGTTTTTCATCCATCTAGTTAATGGTGACGTGAAGTTTTTCATTCAACTAGTTAATGGTGACGTGAAGTTTTTCATCCATCTAGTTAATGGTGACGTGAAGTTTTTCATCCATCTAGTTAATGGTGACGTGAAGTTTTTCATCCATCTAGTTAATGGTGACGTGAAGTTTTTCATATGGAAAGTGATTATTGCCTAATCAGTAGTGCAGTTATGTCAGCTCACGAATGAAAAACCAGTAGATTTAACATGTAAACATATTTTTTAGGTGTTTTTTTTTAAAAATTATATAAATGATGCAGAGAAAAATGACAGATAATTATTTACACGAATGGGTCGACAATACACGGATGTTTGATTCCGGCCCTTGCTCTTGACATGGTCGATGCTTTGTTATTAGCTGACCACTTGTTTGTGTGACCAGTTAGTAGGTGACTGAAATATAAACTAACAACACAGTAAACAGCCATTTGAATCACATAAGTCTGGTTCCATCACTTCCGTGTCTATGTGGGCAAACAACACAGACCGCAGAACATATCTTGCAAGATTACATCTACCCTAAACCAGTTAGGAGAGGAGAATTGACTCAGAGAGACAGACATACACAGAAAGTTGTATGGAAGAACGGAAGAGATTTCAAATACAGCAAAATTTGTCAAGGAAACCAGACTTGACGTGTAGACATGGAAACTATATAGAAACACTGAGAAACGAATAAAATATAGCAAAATATATCAACATGTTGATATCAACCGGATATGATGTGTAGACATGTTTAACTGCATGGTAACCTTGTGATATTCTCATATATAGCAACATTTATTAAGAAAATCGGACTTACTGTGCAGACATGTTAAACTGAGTTAATTTGGTGTCATTAATTATTATGTTGCATCTTGGTGGTGTATGTCTCTTCGAGACAACCATTATTTCTGTTTTCATCTTGTTTAAACTGAGGTCTTTGTTTTCATTTTCAATTATATCAAACATTAGGGGAAGACAGTCACGGTTTCTAGGGCCGTGCTGAGAAGAACGCAGCTTGAACACTTGGTAATCACTGGAAAGATCAAGGGGAGAAGAGACAGGGGACGACAAAAAGAGAAGTTGCTAGACGGACGAGTATTATGGCACGGTAGAAGTTCACCAACCGAGTTTATTGACAACAAAAGAGACAGAGAGTCGGAGAGAAACATAATCGCCTACGCTTTTCGGCATGACACTTGATTGAATGATTGATTCATGTTAAACTGTGAACGAGAGGAATACCAAGACTAGGAACCTAATATACTGTCCTCTTGCAAATATAAATACTATGTCCGGTGTTTTACCTGTCGAGTTCAGATCCAAAGAGCCACCACACAGCGGAAAGAAATAAAATTAGAAAGGTAAGAGTAGCCATAATAGGTCTTGCACTGTGCCAACTGTCATCGTGTGGGCGTTCATGTCTGCCTATACACCAGCTCACAAGTGGATTCATCGCAAAGACTCGTCAATATCGCCAGAGCTGTCCATTACAAACCCAACATGGCGTTATAGACGTCCCCATAGATTATGGATTTCTCTTCATGAAACTAATTTGTCAATAAAATCGTTGACAGAATCCAGAGATTTGTCATTTCCATGAAGCGGACTCAAAATTACGTCACTGGTCTGTGTGTTGTCTCAATTTTCGTATCTTTGTTTCTAGAGATTTATAATCAAATTTGTCAAATCTACGAAACACAAATAGCATCTGGAATAGAGGTTAAATCTTCATAATAACATGTATTTTTCATTGCCAAACTCATCATTATTTGTAACGTGTTTTCGTGTTAGAATTTAGCTTTGATAGTTCAACATTGTTTTCCTAGCCATATAGTGGTACGCGAAAGTGTTGAGATATTTCTCGCAGACAAAAGATGTTCTTCAAGATACGGTGGAGGGTGGTAGAAGACGAGTTGGATCGAGGAAGACATGGTTGGATATAAATTGCTGGACAGTGTGTGAAATTTGCTAATTCATCAGAATGGAAGAGGATATAGAGGTGTGGAGATTTTTCTGCACCAAAGATCTCAATATGACACACGACCTTGGCGGATTACGAGTTCTATTATTATTATTATCATTATTATTATTATTATTATTATTATTATTATTATTATTATTATTATTATTATTATTATTTATGTGAAATGTGTTTATATAACGTTGTCATCACTGTTACTCCGTGAGACTCTAGGTTCTATGCAAGATGTCCAGCCTCATCCAGCGTCAGGTTCAGAATGTCTTCAATATCATATGACCATTGTAGTCTTGGTCTGTCTGTTTTTCTATTTCCTAGAACTATTCCCTCCATAACTAATCTTTCTTATATATTTTATCATTTTATGTGTCCAAAATATGTTACGGAGTCAGTTTTATTGTTTGTTATGGTCATTACGGACTTCTAAAAGTAATGCAAACACTTAAACATGCGAGGAATGTCATTTAAATGTCTTGATTGCATTTATTATTGTTCGTTCATCAAATTATGATGATGATGACATTTATTAATTCTAATGTATGAGATTCAGCTAGAAGTGTGTCCTTGTTTATGAGATTCAGCTAGAAGTGTGTCCTTGTTTATGAGATTCAGCTAGAAGTGTGTCCTTGTTTATGAGATTCAGCTAGAAGTGTGTCCTTGTTTATGAGATTCAGCTAGAAGTGTGTCCTTGTTTATGAGATTCAGCTAGAGGTGTGTCCTTGTTTATGAGTTCGTAGGTGACACATAAGACCTAATAATGGTTCTCAACATTTGTTGGAAAGTTTTGGCATGGGATGAGGAAACCACTGATATATAGATCTAGATGATCCAGTTAACAGAGAACCGAATAAGCGTGGATGTGGTTTTGTTGTTTACAATAATGGAACAAATATGCTTGAAAAATCGTCTGCCTAATTTTTTGCTACATCGAGCATGTAAATGGAAATAGAAGCGAGGGCACTCCTTAGTTGGTTGAGGACTGATATGTCAACTGACATGGTTATATGTCAACTCACATGATTATATGTCAACTGACATGGTTATATGTCAACTCACGTGGTTATATGTCATCTGACATGGTTATATGTCAACTCACATGATTATATGTCAACTGCATGGTTATATGTCAACTGACATGGTTATATGTCAACTGACATGGTTATATGTCAACTCACATGATTATATGTCAACTGACATGGTTATATGTCAACTCACAGGATTATATGTCAACTGCATGGTTATATGTCAACTGACATGGTTATATGTCAACTGACATGGTTATATGTCAACTAACATGGTTATATGTCAACTGACATGGTTATATGTCAACTGACATGGTTATATGTTAACTAACATGGTTATATGTCAACTGACATGGTTATATGTCACCTAACATGGATTTATGTCACCTCACATGGTTATATGTCACCTCACATGGTTATATGTCACCTCACATGGTTATATGTCACCTCACATGGTTATATGTCAACTGACATGGTTATACTGTTTGACTATCATAGCAAGCTGAGGAAGATTAGAAAGAATCGGTAACTTTACTGAATAAGTCAGTTGTCTTATGTATTGCGTAGTTCTTCTCGCGTTATACCCCTTTATGTCTTGCATCGTCAGGGGTTGAACTGTTCTCTGGAGATGGCCTTTTTGTGTGCTTCATATATGTTTGTTTCCGTTGATTCTTTTATTTCCGTGATCCATCTTTTACATGGTCTTCCCCTGTATCCAGAAATGCTAAATGAGGTATTATTGTATCCATTGTGTCTGTAAAAGAATGCTTTTTGAAGGGAAAATATTTGATGGTAGTCTGGAAGCATGTGAAAACCACTTTACCATGTGAAAACAATTCTGATGTAATCCAGTATTGAAATTGTGTTTATTAGTCTTCTCATGTTCTCATTTCTGATTCTGTCTCTTATTGTTACTCCGAGAATTCTACGTAGACACAAGTAATTTTTGTTGTAACAAGTTCTCTTTCGTGGTTTGTTATTGGTAGCATAGTGATGGTATGATGATTGTTTTATGTAATGCAGCTGTAGTGTTCATGTTCACATGTTTTGTTTGTGACAATAGGGGACACCTGACCTAAGATTTGGTATGCTAAGTTGTATGTATGTTGGTTTTCTTTGGTGTTTTTGCCATTGGATGATACGATGCTTCCAGAATAAGGGAATTCTTTCACCTGTGTCTTTTTGTGGTCATCGATGAAAATTGTAGTGTTACATTATGTTTTTGCAATTGATATTACCTCGTTTTTTTCTGTGTTTAATTTCTTATTTTCTTTATATGTTTTGAAAATGTACTTACTGTTTGTTTCTTAATATTTTCTTGCTGATATCTTCCTACAACTTGAATCTTGTGTCCTGAACAAGTAGTAATTATGCTTCATGTAGGGAATAATTCAACTTTTGAATATATAAAATAACATGTATATGTTACAAGGGGAGTGCGAATTGTAGAAAGACTTAGCTGGGGTATTATTTTAAAATGTTGGAAAACTCTCCTCTAAATAATGTATATAAAATACATTTGGCAGAATTTGGTATTCACTGTGGAACGAGGAGAGTTATGGCATCTGTACAGCTGATATTATTAATGTGGAGGTATTCGCTGAACCAGTCAGCTAAGGGAACATTCAGTATGCATAAAAATCGATATTTGTTTGGAGAGACTGCGCACCTACGTGTTTGTCGGAGTGCGGTGGCGTCAGATCATAATCAATAATCAATTAATAATCAATAATTAATCAATCAAATAATCAATCTCTTATCCGTTCTATCCGCCACCCAAGAGAAGCGATCTCTTCTTCGTTCTATCAGCCACCCACGAGAAGCGATCTATTATCCATTCTATCAGCCACCCACGAGAAGCGATCTCTTATCTGTTCTATCCGCCACCCAAGAGAAGCGATCTCTTATCCGTTCTATCATCCACCTACGAGAAGCGATCTCTTATCCGTTCTATCAGCCATCCAAGAGTATGCAGCCAATCCAAGTTAGATGATTACGTGATATGCATGACTATCCAGAGAGGACCTACTTCCCCTCACCTCAGTTCATCCGTATTTCTGTCATTCCATGTATGTACACATTATCACCTCCACCATCAAATTACTCACTCTGTAGTCAATCAATGATTGCCCTATTAGATAGGCCATATTTCTTTTCACTAATATGCCATCACCAATGTGTTTTTGTGGAAACAAATTTTATTATTTCGGACAGCGACATGCCTGAAAACGTAAATATGTTTAGTTTGGACATGTAACTAGACGCGAGTCCCATTCTAAAATTATATTGCAAGGAACAGTTTAGGGTGGAAGGTGAAGTGGGGTGAAGGAAATTCCTCGATTGGAATGACACAAGGAATGGTATGGACATGATTCTTTTACAGTCGCCAGAATGGCTTAGAAGTGTTTGAATGGCTTTTTTGCTGATGTTTTCAGGGTGACACACTTACGACACTTACATCTTATCGGCGCTTGATGTCTCCAGGGTGGCACAGCAAAGTCCCTGACGTTTTATGGATCCTTGATGTTTCCAAGGTGGCACACCTACGACCTCTGACATCTTATGGGTCCTTGATGTATTCCAGGGCGGCACAACCTGGTCCCTGATGTCTCCAAACCCCACTCAATAACATCTATGGTATTTGTTCAAACCCCACTCTAGAACATGTATGGCATGTCTCCAAACCCCACTCTAGAACATGTATGTTATGTCTCCAAACCCCACTCTAGAACATGTATGTTATATCTCCAAACCTCACTCTCGAACATGTATGGTATTTGTCTAAACCCCACTATAGAACATGTGTGGTAAGTGTTAAAACCCCACTATAGAACATGTAACGAGCAACCAAACTTTGTTCCGCGAGCACAAACAAGAGTACATGTTTATACTGTATACTGAAAGATATCTATGATTTGATAAAACAATTGCTAATCAGCCAATTTGTAGAAGAACAGCTGCGAACGATAAAATTACTTGGACAGAAACTACAAGTAGAACTCGATCAATATCTTGGACATATAATCGCAAATGATGACAGATGTGAAACAAAAGTTAAAAGGAGATTAGGAATGGCTAAAAGTTCTTCCAGTGACATGAGGAAAATATTAACATCTAAAATTACAAACTAAAAAGGAAAATAATAACATGATACATCGATTCTATATTAATTTATGGCTCAGAAACATGGACAATCAACAAGCAACCAGAACACATAATTAATGCCTTTGAGGTGTGGATACAGAGAAGAATAGAGAGAACATCATGGAAAGAAAATTAAAAAAAACAAAGCGCGTCTAACAACACTTAATATGAAGAAAGAATTATTAAAGGAAATAAAGATCAAATAATATCGTATTTTGGACATATTGTGATACTTTGTTGAAGACTTTACTTGAGGGTAAAGTAGAGGGGAGGCGAGCAAGGGGTAGGCAGAAATACAAGTGGAAGAGTAACATTACGAGATGGACAGGTAACGGTCTAATAGAGTGCTCCACCAAAACAAGAGATAGTGGGTATTGGAGGTCTGTGGCAGCCAACATTCACTGCAAAAACGGCACCTGATGATGATCATAATATTAGACATTCATTAAGGGAGATAATTTTAAAATTCAACATAATACTTTTAATGACTTACTTCCCGTGGCAGAGTTTTGATAGTGGGTTAATAGTTGTTATAGCACATTTTACCAGCTATGTCCAACTTCAAAATGAGGATCTTCGAAAAAATATAACGAATATAATTGAATTTTGTATGCTAATTTGAAATCTAATTTTTTAAAATTAAATTGCAACCAGTAGTTTCAATTTTAGTTTACATGCGAGATAGATCAAAAATCTACTTCTGAGCAAAAATCACACACACACAAGTTTGGGTGTTTACATTCAGTGATAAGACGTCAATTACACATGATTTGTTTCTCATACAATAGGCGTGTTTTAAGAGTGAAATTGCACGATTCTGTATTCGCGATCATAAGACTGAAGGTGTGTAAAGATTGTATGGTATCACACTCAATTTCTCCGTCAGAAATGTCTCAACAGAAAGTGTGTAGTTAGTAGGATAAACCAGTCTGCGAGTAAAGTTTATAACAGTGGAACAGATCATAAATAAGATGTTTAAATATTTCTGCAGTAAAGCTACTCGAGGAACAATGAAGAGAACCATGTGTTACAAGAGGAAGAGAAATATTGGAAGTATAATAGTTTGAACTTCATTCAACCGAGATTGGTTATAAATTTCTCAGACACGTCTGATTATGGTTCAACTAGAGTTTAATTTCTGTAAAAATGATTGTACAGTTATGAACAACCTTAATTTCAAACGTCAAATACAGCGTATAGTAGCGAAAATAAATAATAGAATGTATTATAAGACACGCACGAGCAATACCAAATATGGGTAATGGGGAACATGAACAACAAAGGTAGAAAACCCAAAGTACTACCATGGTGGAGCTTGGAAGTCAAAAGTGTCATATAAGATAAGAAACACAATTTAAGACATAGACTGCTAGGAAAGCCAACCATTATACTGAGTTCATGCTAGCTAAAAAATAATAAAGAAAATCGTTAAGGATGCACAAACCAAAGAAAGCTTGGCAAGAAAATAGCGAATCATTATGTTGAAGAAAAAAAATTGATAGCATATCCTATTCAGGAAGCATGGACAATAAACAAACAATTAGAAGATGGAATTGATGACATTGAGATGTGGATATATAGAAGAATAGGGATAAAATCATGGAAAAGAAAACAAATACATAGGTTCTACCAACAATTAATATGAAGAAAGATTTATTAAAGGAAATAAAAATCAAACACATAAAATATTTTGGACATATTAAAAGAAAAGACCTTGTTGAAGACCTTACTGGAGGGTAACTTTGAGTGGAGGCGAGCTAAAGATAGACAGAGATTCAAGATGGAGAGTAACATCGCGAGATGGACATGATAGTCTAGCAGAGTGCCCCACCAAGTCAAGTAACATGAGATGTTGGAGGTCTGTTGCAGCCAACCTTTGTTGAAGAGAAGGCAATTAACGATGATGATGAATAAACATCAATAAACTATATAAAGTACTCAATAATTATAATAAACATTAATAAACTATATAACGTACTCAATAATTATAATAAAGTCTTAGATGAATTGTCACACATGACAGACAGGAAGTTGGCTTTATTCTATAATATTCATGTTCAAAACACTTCCTATGAGACGGCACTTGATGATAATGAAGATTGTTTGTATTGTATATTGTGAATGTCTGTTATTACATATTTCGTTAGCTGGGACCAAGTTGTTATAACGGGATTTCACTGTATTGGTGACATTTTTGTTTGTTTTTGTTTCAACATACAATTATTAACACTTTTCCTCATTTGTATGTCAAACATTTCTTTGTGGCTCTCTCTTGCGTACATGTTACGCCGCTAGCTTTGTGCCCACGGAATCGCCGGTTCAAAACCTAGCCTCGACGTTTTGATTGAATATTTTTTTTATATCCCTGAGGATAATGGATTGAAGTTACCGATCTACTTTCTACGATTGGTATTCTGGGCAGGAGGTTTGCCACTTCGTTAAGAGGGACATTGTACATATGGGGTAACCCGATTACAATGAAGTCAATCATATACCTCTTTTCAACCTTCTCACACATCTATTTGATTGTTTACGGTGATTGAAGACGGTACACTTAACACATTTATAAACTTATCAGTATGCAAATGTCATTTTCAAGTTTTTCTTGCACAAGAATCAGACAAGGATACCTGCAGGCAGTATTTCAAGGGAAAAAAGGCATGATCAAGTTGTTATACAGAGATGAAGGCCATCTCAACATTTCCTTAGGGCTGAACTGGAGATTTTTGTTTGAAACTCATGGCACGATGGTTAGACACATTTTCTATAGATATGGAACATGCTATTTTCTATAGATATGGAACATGCTATTTTCTATACATATGGAACATGCTATTTTCTATAAATATGGAACATTCTATTTTCTATAGATATGGAACATGCAATTTTCTATAAATATGGAACATGTTATTTTCTATAAATATGGAACATGTCATGTTCTGTAACTAATTGTTATATGTTCTGCTCAGGTATGTTACTCTATAATGTTGACTGTTATGTGATTTTTATAGTTCTTGTGGTCGAAATGCCAAAAATAGGCTGCAGTATTTATTCTAATAATTTTACAATCGTATTTTTTTCAAATTTCGTCAATTTAATCATAGTTTTATTGCAGTTGAATATGTTCTGTCCAGCGTGTGTGCAACAACGAACTTTATTAGAACATTACCTGTATACCGCATGTGAAGAATATAAACTTTATTAGATATTTGTCTGTATACGGCATGTGAAGAATATAAACTGTATTAGAACATTGTCTGTATACGGCATGTGAAGAATATACACTTTATTAGAACATTGCCCGTATGCCGCATCAGGAGAATATAAACTTTATTAGAACATTGTTGAAGGATGTAATTTATATCTAGAACATACAGATATATTCAGCAGTTGGAATGATGTAATAATTACATCAAACATGAGCGTGTAATCTGTAATAAAATAGAAACAAACAGCGTCTTCATTATCTGCACAAATATCAATCATATTCGTTAATGCGAGTGCTTATGTTATCTGCGATTTGATTTATGTAATAACAACAAACTTTGACAAGACATTTCCAAAGGCTATTTTCTCTATGTAAATGTGATTTTTTTTAACGAAGACCATTTTTTGAGATATGCCCTGAATTACCGCAGCATCAATTTGGACGGTGAATTTCTGAGAAGAAAAACATTTACTTTCTAGAATCTATTTATTTTTCTGGGAAAGAGATCTCTTTTGCTACACCCCCTCTCTTGTTTATTTTTGGAAAATACATTAATGCTGTCTAATATAACTATAATAAAATCTGAGACACACATGAGGCAATCACACATACACGCATGTTCCCATGTAATAACATCTGAGACACACATGGGGCAATCACACATACACGCATGTTCCCATGTAATAACATCTTAGACACACATGGGGCAATCACACATACACGCATGTTCCCATGTAATAACATCTGAGACACACATGGGGCAATCACACATACACACATGTTCCCATGTAATAACATCTGAGACACACATGAGGCAATCACACATACACACATGTTCCCATGTAATAACATCTGAGACACACGTGGGGCAATCACACATACACACATGTTCCCATGTAATAACATCTGATACACACATGGGGCAATCACACATACACGCATGTTCCCATGTAATAACATCTGAGACACACATTGGGCAATCACACATACACACATGTTCCCATGTAATAACATCTGAGACACACATTGGGCAATCACACATACACACATGTTCCCATGTAATAACATCTGAGACACACATGGGGCAATCACACATACACGCATGTTCTCATGTAATAACATCTGAGACACACATGGGGCAATCACACATACACACATGTTCCCATGTAATAACATCTGAGACACACATGAGGCAATCACACATACACACATGTTCCCATGTAATAACATCTGAGACACACATTGGGCAATCACACATACACACATGTTCCCATGTAATAACATCTGAGACACACATTGGGCAATCACACATACACACATGTTCCCATGTAATAACATCTGAGACACACATGGGGCAATCACACATACACACATGTTCCCATGTAATAACATCTGAGACACACATTGGGCAATCACACATACACACATGTTCCCATGTAATAACATCTGAGACACACATGGGGCAATCACACATACACGCATGTTCTCATGTAATAACATCTGAGACACACATGGGGCAATCACACATACACACATGTTCCCATGTAATAACATCTGAGACACACATGGGGCAATCACACATACACACATGTTCCCATGTAATAACATCTGAGACACACATTGGGCAATCACACATACACACATGTTCCCATGTAATAACATCTGAGACACACATTGGGCAATCACACATACACACATGTTCCCATGTAATAACATCTGAGACACACATGGGGCAATCACACATACACGCATGTTCTCATGTAATAACATCTGAGACACACATGGGGCAATCACACATACACACATGTTCCCATGCACTGCACACATATATGTTCCCACACAACAGAGATATGTGAAGATAATTGTTCGATTTGACGGCCATCGAACAGCAAGATGCGAAGCAAATAACAAACTCAGCGTCAGAGGATCACTGCACTCAAGTGAAGTCAAGGATAAATCATAAGATATTTCGTCACTATCAATCTCAAAGTTATAAGAGACTCTCCATACATGTTGTGATGCCTTACAGCCGCGACAACAAGCAGTCTCACAATGGAAGTACTCGCCGTTACGCGGGTATTTAACTGGCTGGAATATCAAGCCTATTCCCATGTGTGCGTACTAAGTGACCTAATGAATAAGACCGAGAAAGTGAAAACAGGTGATGTATGTAGGGGATGGCAGCAGTAATTAGAGAGAGCTAAACGCTGGCATCCTACGAAAACTCACGATTACATTTGTCCTCGGACACGCGGGCGTGGAAGGAAAGGAACTAGCCGACCAATTAGCTAGCCTCGCCACCACAAGAGATGGTCAGCCTATGGAGCGAGCAGACATACTCATTGCTCTTCGTGAGCCCTCACGATCAGAGGATTTTGAGATGAATGAGCATGAGTCAATATCGAGAATGCGCGAATTGGGACTGAGAATGGGCGTGGCCCGTAGAGAACATCTGACAAAGATTACAAAAGAGCAGTGAACCAACATAGAAGCGGAACCATCAGCCGTTATACCCTAAGAAATTTACTGAGGTGGAGATCAGAACACCTATGGACGTATCCGGTGTGCGAAGAGGATAATCAATATACCTAATACATACATCAACATTTTTTGGGTCACATTTGACCCCCTCCTACTCTCCTTCCCCCGCTCAACAACTATTTCTTATTCAGAAACCGTCCCAAATAATTCTTACAAAAAGTCTAGTTTTCCTGCTCCCCCCCCCCCCCAACATATACAATTTTTTGCAAAAATACTACAATACTTTTTTTAAAAACAATTAATAACAACAAAATGTTTCACATCTTAAAGATTTAATTCGTGTGCATGAAGAAAATAAAACTATTGTTCATGTCAACTTTCGAAATCCACCCCTCTCCCTCCCCATACCCCTTGTCAAATACTTTTAATCATATTAGACATCCCCCCCCCCGCACACTGAATTTTTAACGTATTTTATGGTCAGACACAAACGACAAGGATATATTGCAAAAAGTGTTTTTTACTACAATAATCAATGTTAATGATCAAAAATAATCAAAGTTAATGATACGAAATGATTAGTGTAAGTTTCAACAAAGACGTGCTAGATTTTTCGGCCAAAAAGGGCATTTGTCATTAAAGAAAAATAATAGAATATAATGGAAATTCGCGATATCATCAGAGAGGGTAGTCCTGGGAAAATGTATTCAGTGGGACTTGAACCAATTTTCAAGTTGCGTCATTGAATTGACAATAACATACCCACCTGTTGCTCTCACTTCTTATTTCATTGAACTTTAGTCTCAGGCAATTGATTAGTTGCTAATTTTTTGGGTCGAATTAGATATCCTGCGGCTAATGAAAACGTTCCCTTGGCGTGAGACACAACCATTTACTGAATAGAATTAAGAAACAAAAATATGCACGAATAGAATTGAAATATTGAATTGAATGGAAAAACAACCGTGAACAGAATAGAATAAATCAACAACATTGAATGAGTGGAATACAATCAAGAGTGAATATAATCAAAAGCACGGATTGAGTTAAATATAAAGAAAACAATTACGGATTTGAATATTTAATGAAAACAATGGAATGAAATATTCAGCGATACCGCTGTAAGAGTGGCCTGAAAGGTACTTGGTCTTATACATCTCACAACAACTGTGTCTATTTTTATACCATTTTGCACACGTAACTATATCTGTAAGCAAACATAGTCTGCGTGTGCTCGTGTCCAGTTCAAAACAAAGTCATATTGACTCGTAGACAAAGGAAATAGCAAAGTAGTAAAGGGTATGTAAAGTAGGATTTAATTATTTCCGGGCTTCAACTAAGAAATGTCACAAGAAATTTACAGGCGACTGCTTGGCCTTTGATTCTATTGAATGATGTTACTCAGCGCAGAGAAGAGATCTTTAGTAACGTTTGGAATCTGTCAGAGTAAGGAGAATTTGTATAATTGTTTTGTATTTATTCTTTTTCTGCCACCTTCATTCTCAAACTCCCGCTAATCTCCTGTAACAGAACATTAATCCTACTAAATTTCCAGCTGGATGTAATCCTGAGAATGAAAATGCGTTGTGAGTCCAATTTCAGTGTCCTAGGCCCGACACGTCCGTTTTCGGTGGATTTTTGTATTTGAAGTCTTTGGAAAGAGATAATATAAGAAATACATAACTTAAATTTAAGTTACAACAATCTTCTGACTAGGAAGAAAATCATAGACACTCGATACACAAATAACCGTATTACACTTGTTGAATAGTACAATAATTTATTCTGCAAGTTCACGTGGTATTTTCCGGATGGAAATAGCAGGAAACTATTGGAAAATGAGGAATAGGATAGATCATTATAGCGGAAACATTAGAGAGATAAATATTTGGAAAATACTGTATACGATCTATGATAATAAGACTGGAAGAAAATTGGTAAACTTTATTGTAGATCACGGTGACAAGGAAGAAAATTGGTAAACTTTATTGTAGATCACGGTGACAAGGAAGAAAATTGGTAAACTTTATTGTAGATCACGGTGACAAGGACGAAAATTGGTAAACTTTATTGTAGATCACGGTGACAAGGAAGAAAATTGGTAAACTTTATTGTAGATCACGGTGACAAGGAAGAAAATTGGTAAACTTTATTCTAGATTACAGTGACAAGAAATAAAATAGGTAAACTTTATTGTAGATTACAGGAACAAGAAAAAAAATCCTGCACTTCGTTGTAGATCACTGGAACAAGGAAGAAAATTAATAATCTTTATTGTAGATTACTGGAAGAAATACGACAATTGGTAAACTTTATTGTAGATTACTGGAAGAAATACGACAATTGGTAAACTTTATTGTAGATTACTGGAAGAAATACGACAATTGGTAAACTTTATTGTAGATTACTGGAAGAAATACGACAATTGGTAAACTTTATTGTAGAATACTTGAAGAAATACGACAATTGGTAAACTTTATTGTAGATTACTGGAAGAAATACGACAATTGGTAAACTTTATTGTATATTACTGGAAGAAATACGACAATTGGTAAACTTTATTGTAGATTACTGGAAGAAATACGACAATTGGTAAAATGTTTTGTTAATCACATGAACATGGAAGAAAATAGGTAACATTTATTGTAGATCACAGAAACAGGGGAAAAAATTGGTAAACTTTCAGGGGGTCAGGAAAGCACATTTCTAAAATCCAGAAATGAAGCACTGGACGAAAGAAGGCAGAGATCCATTCATTTCAACTGTTAATAGAATGTGTGTGAATAGGATTCTGTTAAACAACGGCGTCAGAGCACATATATAGCACACATATAACAATTATTCAGTGGCCCGTGTACGCTACATCATACATTTCTAGATATCTGTGTGATGGTCGGAAACAAGTTGTTAAATACAACAATAAAATAATTAACACCCACAGGGCACGTAGGGGAAGCATCTTGTTAAATTGTGCATAAATGATCACTAACAGATTATATTGTTCCTATACAGTTTTGTGCATGAAGGAGCACTAACAGATTAGATTGTTCCTATACAGTTTTGTGCATGAAGGAGCACTAACAGATTATATTGTTCCTATACAGTTTTGTGCATGAAGGAGCACTAACAGATTAGATTGTTCCTATACAGTTTTGTGCATGAAGGAGCACTAAAACGATTAGGTTGTTCTATAGTGCTTTGTGTGTGAAGAAGAACTAACAGAGAAGGCCGTCCTTTCAATGTGGAGTAACAAAGGAGAAAATCGTTCTTATAGTGTTGTGTACGTGAATGAGCACTAACAGAAGATCTGTTTTATCGTGTTTTGTGCACGAAGGAACACCATCAGAGAAGATCATTTCTTACAGTGTTGTGTGCAAGAAGGAGCACTAATAGAACAGATCGTTGTTACAGTGTTGTGTGCAAGAAGGAGCACTAATAGAACAGATCGTTGTTACAGTGTTGTGTGCAAGAAGGAGCACTAATAGAAAAGATCGTTGTTACAGTGTTGTGTGCAAGAAGGAGCACTAATAGAAAAGATCGTTGTTACAGTGTTGTGTGCAAGAAGGAGCACTAATAGAAAAGATCGTTGTTACAGTGTTGTGTGCAAGAAGGAGCACTAATAGAAAAGATCGTTGTTACAGTGTTGTGTGCAAGAAGGAGCACTAATAGAAAAGATCGTTGTTACAGTGTTGTGTGCAAGAAGGAGCACTAATAGAAAAGATCGTTGTTACAGTGTTGTGTGCAAGAAGGAGCACTAATAGAACAGATCGTTGTTACAGTGTTGTGTGCAAGAAGGAGCACTAATAGAAAAGATCGTTGTTACAGTGTTGTGTGCAAGAAGGAGCACTAATAGAACAGATCGTTGTTACAGTGTTGTGTGCAAGAAGGAGCACTAATAGAACAGATCGTTGTTACAGTGTTGTGTGCAAGAAGGAGCACTAATAGAACAGATCGTTGTTACAGTGTTGTGTGCAAGAAGGAGCACTAATAGAAAAGATCGTTGTTACAGTGTTGTGTGCAAGAAGGAGCACTAATAGAAAATATCGTTGTTACAGTGTTGTGTGCAAGAAGGAGCACTAATAGAACAGATCGTTGTTACAGTGTTGTGTGCAAGAAGGAGCACTAATAGAACAGATCGTTGTTACAGTGTTGTGTGCAAGAAGGAGCACTAATAGAAAAGATCGTTGTTACAGTGTTGTGTGCAAGAAGGAGCACTAATAGAAAATATCGTTGTTACAGTGTTGTGTGCAAGAAGGAGCACTAATAGAACAGATCGTTGTTACAGTGTTGTGTGCAAGAAGGAGCACTAATAGAACAGATCGTTGTTACAGTGTTGTGTGCAAGAAGGAGCACTATCAGAGAAGATGCTTTCTTTAATCATACTTTTCGATATGTTGAACGTGTAAGATGATAATGTTGGGAATGAATTTCATGACATTTTATGTAGAATATAATAATAATTCCATGGAAGAACATGATTTCAACGTTATCTGGACTACATTCTACTGGAAGTCTAGTAGCGTAATTTCTCTGCTGTAAGATAGATCTGGTGAAAGTGTGAGAACAAGAAATCTAGTAGGATCATTTCTCTGCTGTAAGATAGATCTGGTGAAAGTGTGAGAACAAGAAATCTAGTAGGATCATTTCTCTGCTGTAAGATAGATCTGGTGAAAGTGTGAGAACAAGAAATCTAGTAGGATCATTTCTCTGCTATAAGATAGATCTGGTGAAAGTGTGAGAACAAGACATCTAGTAGGATCATTTCTCTGCTGTAAGATAGATCAGGTGAAAGTGTGAGAACAAGAAATCTAGTAGGATCCTTTCCCTGCTATAAGAGAGATCCGGTGGTAGTGTGATAACAAGAAATCTAGTAGGATCATTTCTCTGCTGTAAGATAGATCTGGTGAAAGTGTGAGAACAAGAAATCTAGTAGGATCATTTCTCTGCTATAAGATAGATCTGGTGAAAGTGTGAGAACAAGACATCTAGTAGGATCATTTCTCTGCTGTAAGATAGATCTGGTGAAAGTTTGAGAACAAGAAATCTAGTAGGATCATTTCTCTGCTATAAGATAGATCTGGTGAAAGTGTGAGAACAAGAAATCTAGTAGGATCATTTCTCTGCTGTAAGATAGATCTGGTGAAAGTGTGAGAACAAGAAATCTAGTAGGATCATTTCTCTGCTGTAAGATAGATCCGGTGGGAGTGTGAAAATGAACGAAGACAGATGAATCTATTGCCCCACCTCTTTGGCGTCGAATTACATAGCTCGTCTACGATGGCCATGGTACCCGGTTCAAATCCTGTCGCAGGCAATTGTGCATGTAGTTCAGAAAGCAATGACACACTATTGAACGTCTTTATAGTTTCAATGCAATAGATACAGCCAAAAATGTATGGCATCATGGATATGTCATCAAGAGGGTGCTACCAATGTTTTTGGCTGTCATTGTCATCGGCGTGTTCATAAAAAAAATGGAAGGATTTTGGAATGAAAAGTGTGAAGACGAGTGTTTTGTATGGAAAACCTGAAGAAAAGCAAGTATCAATCAATTATGTACAAATTCCACATGGATAAAGTTTCAATTACATAACAAAACACATTCTCTCAGTTTAGAGTATATCTAAAATAAATCACACTCGCGTACTTCCCTCGGCTGTATCGTTGCCCCTGGTCAAACGGCCCGGGAATGATTTACTACAGAACGTTTATTTGCTTTATCTTTCATTATCTATCGCTAATTAGCGCTGTAAGCGTGGTCGAATAAACTTGGAATGTAGGAATATTTGCTCACGCGCTAGAAGTGTGGATCTTTTCACGTAAACTGACCCCCGCAAAATAAATTTGTTTAATGTCTGGGAATAGAACAACATACAATCAACCCTAAGGGTCGGGCCCTCATGAATGAAGTTTTCTTATTTGCTAGATGTACATTTCTTGTTTGATCAACATTTAAGGATAATTAGTTAGCACACAACGATAGATAAGAAAGGCAAAAACCGTGTTTTTAATCAAACATTTCAAAAACACACAAGAGAGGGGCTCCATCGATAAAAACATTAATGTTATTTTTTCACCTTTCAAATCTATGATTTCTTGTATGGTTTTAAACAGTCTCGCAGCAGTGGAAAATCTTTACATGTGAAATGAAGTGTCTGAGAAAAGCTGCAATGGTTACCAAACTAGATAAAATAAGACATCAAAGACAGAGTTGGTATAATATCATGTGTTACACATATTGAGCGACAGCAAGTAAAATGGTTCGGTCACCTTATGAGAATGAACCCAAATCAAATACCAATAACAGCATATAACAAAAGTATATCTGGGCGTAAAGCCAAAAGTAGACCAAGGAAACGGTGGATAGAAAACTTAAAGATAGCTTTGAAGAAACATGGACTAAATGCAACCTCGGCGACACATCTAGCCTTGGAACGACAGCTTAACCTCCAAACCCTACACTTTACGGCAAGTGTGAATACAATCAACATCATTGACCTGGGAACAGACAATAGACAATAGATTTCATTTTTTCTCGACATCTCTAATCATTACTTTTCTAATTATTATTTTCTCTAATCATTACTTCTCTAATCCTTACATCCCTAATCCTTACATCTCTATTCATTACTTCTTTAATCATTACTTCTCTAACGGTACTTCTCTAATCAGTATTTCACTAATCATTACTTCTAAAATCTTTACTACTCTTTAATCATTACTTCTCTAATCATTATTTATCTAATCATTATTTTTTGAATCAGTATTTCTCAAATCCTTACTTCTCTAATCCTTACTTTTTAAATCCTTGTTTCTCTAATCCTTACTTCTCTAATTATTACTTCTCCAATCATTATTTCTCGAATTACTACATCTCTAATCTTTACTTCAAATTTATGTACTTCTCCCATCATTACAATTACTTCACTAATCATTGCTTTTCTAATCCGTATTTCTCCAATTCTTACCTTTCTAATCCTTATTTCTCTAATCCGTACTTCTTTAATCCTTACTTCTCGAAGAATTACTTCTCTTATCCTCATTTCTCTAACCATCACTTCTTTAATCATTACTTTCCTAATCCTTACTGCTTTAATCATTACTTCTCTAGCCATTATTCTACAATCAGTATTTCTCTAATTTTTACTTCTTTAATCATTACTTCTTTAATTCTTACTTGTTTAATCCTTACATTTCGAGTCCTTACTTCTAAATTCATTACTTATCTAATCCTTATTTCTCTAATTATTACATCTCTAATCTTTATATCTCTAATTTTTCTTTCTATAATCATTACTACTCTAATATTTATTTCTCTAATAATGTCTTTTTTAATATGTTCTCCTCCAATTCTTACTTCTGTAATCCCTACTTTTCTCATTTTTGCTTCTCTAATTATTATGTCTCTAATCCTTAATTCTAAAAAAAACTCTACTTTTCAAATCATTACTTCTCTAATCCTTACGTGTTTAATCAGTACTCATATAATCCTTCCATCTCCAATCTTTGCTTGACTAATCCTTACTTCTCTGTTCCTTACTTCTTTATATTCTTTACATCTCTTATCATTTCTTCTCTAAGCAACATTTATATACTCCTTACGCCTCAAATCACTATTTCTCTATTCATTAATTCTTTAATAATTACTTCTAGAATTCTAACTGCTCTAATAATTATTTGTGTAATCCATACTTCTCTCATCAGTATTTCTCTAATCATTACTTTTCTAATCCGTGCTTCTCTAATCCTAACTTCTCTGATCATTACTTTTCTAATGCTTACTTCTCTAATCATTGCTCCTCTAATCCTTATTTCTCTAATAATTACTTCTCTAGTTAATACTTACCTAGACATTGCTTCTCTAATCCTTACTTCTCTAATCCTTACTTCTCTAATCCTTACTTTTCTAATCTTTATTTCATCATTCATCATTTTCTTGTTCTCTCGTCTGCGTTGAAGGTGCCTGTATCTGCAGTTTTCTCATGTATATATATTATATATATATATCTATTTGCCTATTGCCTTTTCTCTGCTTTTGCTGTAAGGGGTCGCAGAATTGATTGTCACATTCAATCATCATCACGTGTTTATGTGTTGGTTGATAACTCGTCTTTTGATTCATATATGCTGCTCGTTTCTTGCAACACCACGATTAGCTCCCAGGTCCTGGATTCTAGTCATCGCCCCTGTGTAGCCAGGACCGATAGGGAAGCAAAGAATAGCAACACTGTTTACCTTCCATGTAGTAAGAGGCGACTAAGGAGGTTATGGAATGGATTTGGCTGTCCCATCCCATTTAGGGTCTGTGACACAAAGCCATGCTGAAGTATGATTTGTCAGGCCGAAAGGCGCAGATAGCGCAGCAATGTCGTAAACCATGACACAGCACATTCCGTTCTCTGAATTATATCATTATAATCTGCAGGAGTTCGAAAATGAACGCAGAAGACGAGGAAGGATTCTAGCCGTAGATATGGAAACATAAATACACCTCAGATCATGCAACTGGTCCAACTCTATGATTGTGTTCAAAATATAAGCATGGTCCACTGAACTGCCACTAGTCACTGTGGGAACGCTGGCAAGTCTATCTGCTCTTTCATTTCCTTCAACACCTTCTTGCTTAAGCAGAAATATGAAGGTAAATGTCATCAGCACAGACGACGTTGATATCCCGACTCAAGCCACTGACGCCGTAGATATCCCGACTCAAGCCACTGACTGCGTAGATATCCCGACTGAATATTTCCAAGATACTCATAGTTTCGTTACTGCATGTTTTCCTGTGAAGAAATTCATTGAGGTTTTCCATGGGCTGTGGAAATAAAAACTGGTTTGCCATAGGAGATGTGCAAGATGTACAGGAAGGATTTTGATTATACCTCCGGAAGAAAAAAATAATATACCAAAAATTGAACCGGGACCTCAAAGATCTGAAAACAGCCTTCTAACCATACGGCCATCGCTCTTGATACTCATAGTATCAGTAAAAAAACAGACACCTGTAACACTATGAGTCCAGCCATATCATTGCCTCATCACTGTCATTACCTCTATCGTCATACATGTACTACTAGTGGTTGTATAGACATCACAACTTTCTTCCCTAATACACTTCCCTCTGCATTGAGCTGTGAATGTCCAGGCGTGCACGTGCCTAACCACATACTCATTACTGTAGACAATAATATTCCCACCAGAGGAATTCCCACATATTAGGTCCTAGAATTTTAAGGATTCTATTATATGGATTCTATTATATGGATTCTATTATATGGATTCTATTATATGGATTCTATGGATTAAATTCCGAATCAATGGCTGCCTAATAACAGGATTAACTAGCGCAATAAACATCTGTGAACGTAGAAACTACCTTCACATCGCTAAAACGCAAGTACAACCGAGGCAGTCCAAACACAGCACAAGGAAACACTCAATTGTTTCACTCAGACATGTACACAGCCTGAAACATGTCAAAGATATTTTCATGTCGAAAATAAAGTTAAGTATAGAATTATGTCCGTCTGTATTTCTCTTGAAGTCTTTGACCAGAGAAGAGGCTAGCAATCAATGTCAGGCAAATGACTTCCGCATAATCTACATTATTCTGTAATATAACTTGAGAAAAACTAAAAGTCGTTAGAAATTATTGGCTTATGTCACAAAATTAGCTTCAGGGATCAGTGATAAAGACACACGTTGTAAAATTCAGAAATCTACAAAGGAATTCAACTAATGCTGTTCTCACATTCACGGATGTTATGTCTCTATGTGCAGGCTCTATTCATCAAATAAAACAGCACAATTTGTCTCTTATGTATCGTTAGTTGAACACCCCCCCCCCCACACACCGTCTCTCCCCTCCCTCCTTCTAATCACTTCAAGATAACCCATCTAAAATGTCAAATGACTGCATACATAGCGGTTCCTAAACTGTTGGCAGTAAGTCACTGTGTCTTGTCTGAGGATGTTCTGTGAGGTTTGTTTCTGGAACGATTCCAAAGCTGTTGGCAGTAAATAGCTGTCTTGTCTGAGGCTGTTCTGTGAGGTTTGTTTCTAGAGCGGTTCTTAAACTGTTGACAGTAAATCACTGTGTTTTGTCTAAGGCTGTACTTTGAAGTTTATTTCTGGAGACGGCCTGGAAATACGAGCACAAGAGATCTTGTATATTTCTATGCCTCAACTAAATACTTACAGTAATAAGTGTTACATTTCCTAAAATATTCATCAAACATTATTTGACACAGACAATATAGGTGACAGTTTACAGAATAGATTATTTGACAAACAAATATAGGTAACATTTTACAGAATACATTATTTGACAAACAAATATGGTTAACAATTTATAGAACAGACTGAACCAGCATTGTGACCAAAATGTTCTGATTTAGATTTCGAGAACTTACAACTGTAATGTTTCTTATTCACCCGTGTGGCAACATTGGACGTCTAGTAAAACGCAGAACTGTAGCGTTTCATATTCACCAGTGTGGCAACCCAAATGACTAGTTAAAAGCTGCAAAAAAATTAATTAATCACTGCTTTCTGTTCATGCATGTCGTACTTAAGCAACTATGGAAAGTTGGGGATATGCTGAAAACCCGTAAAAATATCATTGTCAGGCCTTTTCTCAATTTCTGACTTTTGTCTGACTTTTATCAAATAATTCCTATGGATGATGAAAAAATGCAGTCCAGAGAACATTACAAATTTATCCTTTTGTGACAATCTTCGTAGGTGACAGGCAATGTTGGGTGTGCCATCACTGAGGATGGGTCAACAAAGGTGACCGAATAATGATGAGATAGTTGTCCCAGATGTGTGTGCTGTGTTCTCTTGCAGGAGGTGATAATCTATTGGAATATTTCCCTTCAGAGACACAACATGCATCCAAGGTCAATTTTACAATAGACGAAGTCAATGTTTCAATAGACAAGGTCAATGTCCCAATAGACAAGGGCAATCTTCAGAAGACAAGGTTAATGTCACACTAGACTAGATCAATGTCACACTAGACTAGGTCAATGTCACACTAGACAAAGTCAATGCTTCAATAGACAAGGTCATTGTCTCAATAGACATGGTTAATGTCCCAATAGGTACGATTGATGTTTCTATAGTAGAATCTGGTAGTATCATCATTTTAGTTAGTTATTTGGTGAACTATGGACATCTTCAATTACAGAATCATCATATTGGAGACACTATCCATGAGACTTGATCGCTATGTTTTTGTCATTCCTCCTATGTGTCATATCCTGTCGCAGTGTTTGTAAATGATTACGTAGTTGAATTAAAGAGACACACGGAAGAAATAGGCTTAAATTCCCCACAAAGACAAATAGAGACTGGCAGTAACATACACACGGAAGAAATAGGTTTAAGTTCCCCACAAAGACAAATAGAGACTGGCAGTAACATACACACGGAAGAAATAGGCTTAAATTCCCCACAAGGACAAATAGAGACTGGCAGTAACATACACACGGAAGAAATAGGTTTAAGTTCCCCACAAAGACAAATAGAGACTGGCAGTAACATACACACGGAAGAAATAGGTTTAAGTTCCCCACAAAGACAAATAGAGACTGGCAGTAACATACACACGGAAGAAATAGGTTTAAGTTCCCCACAAAGACAAATAGAGACTGGCAGTAACATACACACGGAAGAAATAGGCTTAAATTCCCCACAAAGACAAATAGAGACTGGCAGTAACATACACACGGAAGAAATAGGCTTAAATTCCCCACAAAGACAAATAGAGACTGGCAGTAACATACACACGGAAGAAATAGGTTTAAGTTCCCCACAAAGACAAATAGAGACTGGCAGTAACATACACACGGAAGAAATAGGTTTAAGTTCCCCACAAAGACAAATAGAGACTGGCAGTAACATACACACGGAAGAAATAGGCTTAAATTCCCCACAAAGACAAATAGAGACTGGCAGTAACATACACACGGAAGAAATAGGCTTAAATTCCCTACAAAGACAAATAGAGACTGGCAGTAACATACACACGGAAGAAATAGGCTTAAATTCCCCACAAAGACAAATAGAGACTGGCAGTAACATACACACGGAAGAAATAGGCTCAAATTCCCTACAAAGACAAATAGAGACTGGCAGTAAGGAATATTTTCATTTTATTTGTCACTCGTGTCAGTTGCAATAATGGGAGAACAGTAATGGGAGAAATTCATGTGAAATCATCAAGAACTTTTTGAATTATAAATCATAACATCTCGGCAAACGAATCTGAACGGACTATAGCAACACTGTTATCTAACATGTGTGTCGTAGGCTGGATGCAGTAACGATCAATACACTGGCATCTTATAGATTATATAATTGTAATAAGAAAGAACAGACTAGATGTTCGAGTGACAAAATCCATGTGAGGTGCAGACTGCTGGATTGACCATCGTCTTTTTGTCAAAACTAAGAATTTTCATCCAGCCTGCTAGACGCCCACATGGGAACAAAGCAAAGAAACGTATAGACGTCAGAAAGCTATCAAATGTAAACACACAACAGTCCCTAGCCTCTACTCTGTATGAATGTCTGAAATATGCACTACCAGAGCAAGATATGGATATAAGCTGGAAATATTTGAGCAAGCAAATTTACGACACTGCTGCGGATGAACTAGGTCATTCTATCAAGAAACAAAATAACTGGTATGATGAGAATGATAATATAATTAAAGAAATGTTAGCTGACAAACACAACCTTCTTTCAACATGTAGAAAAGCATACTTAAATGATCCAAAAAATCACCATCTAAAAATGAAGCACTCAATTGCAAACGAAAAATAATACAAAATAAACTACGCCATATGAGGGACTCATGGCTGAGTAAGAAAGCAGATGAGATACAAAGATTTGCAGACACCAAAGATTGGAGAAACTTCTATGATGCACTTAAAACTTTATATGGTCCAACTTCGTCAGGATCTTGTCCACTTCTCAATGCAAATGAAAGACAACTAATCGTAGAGAAAGATAAAATTTTTCAGCGCTGGGTAGAACACTTTGAGCACATTTGAATTACCATCTTGACATCTCTCTGTTAGATGGCCGTCAAATCTAACAATTATCCTTACATCTCTCTGTTAAATGACCGTCTACTCGAACAATTATCCTTACATCTCTCTGTTAAATGACCGTCAAATCTAACAATTATCCTTACATCTCTCTGTTAAATGACCGTCTACTCGAACAATTATCCTTACATCTCTCTGTTAAATGACCGTCTACTCGAACAATTATTCTTACATCTCTCTGTTAAATGACCGTCTACTCGAACAATTATCCTTACATCTCTCTGTTAAATGACCGTCAAATCTAACAATTATCCTTACATCTCTCTGTTAAATGATCGTCTACTCGAACAATTATCCTTACATCTCTCTGTTAAATGACCGTCTACTCGAACAATTATTCTTACATCTCTCTGTTAAATGACCGTCTACTCGAACAATTATCCTTACATCTCTCTGTTAAATGACCGTCAAATCTAACAATTATCCTTACATCTCTCTGTTAAATGATCGTCTACTCGAACAATTATCCTTACATCTCTCTGTTAAATGACCGTCTACTCGAACAATTATTCTTACATCTCTCTGTTAAATGACCGTCTACTCGAACAATTATCCTTACATCTCTCTGTTAAATGACCGTCTACTCGAACAATTATCCTTACATCTCTCTGTTAAATGACCGTCTACTCGAACAATTATCCTTACATCTCTCTGTTAAATGACCGTCTACTCGAACAATTATCCTTACATCTCTCTGTTAAATGACTGTCTACTCGAACAATTATCCTTACATCTCTCTGTTAAATGACCGTCTACTCGAACAATTATCCTTACATCTCTCCGTTAAATGACCGTCTACTGTTCTGTATCGGTATTCTATTCATGATTTATTTAATCTACGTTTCGGTTTCTCTGACGTTTGTATATAATAATATCCGCAACCCTATTTAAAATTAAATAGCTTCTGAAGACAAATAGAAAGCAATGTCTCAACTATTATTAATTTCTTCATGAGCACAGGCAGATTTAGTACTGACACATACGCTGCAGGTGATGACCAGCAAACGTGTCATATAACTGTTGACTGAGTGTCCTATTACGTAGTTATAGTCTAGCACCTAATCGGTACACATCTACATATTTGTTTGTGTTTCACCACCCCAAGGCGTGGAAAATGACAATAGAGATCAACGGAAGATTCTAGCAAAGTTGTGTGAATCGTCATCATTTTCAGATTGTTGAGAATAGTAGGAGACTACGACCTACGTCCTCCCACACAGTCACACACACACACACGACCACCTACGCACAAAGGCTCTGTCTCTCTTTCTCTCTCTCTCTCTCTCATCTAGTATAGATTTAGAAAGGGACGAATGATAACCAATTTAGTCTATCTATCTATTGTTATTTCCACTTGGTCCGTTCAGCCTCAGGTGGGAAAGTTGGAGTTGTCTGTCTTTGGCCATTTGATCTTCTTCACTAGTGTTTCTGCCAAGGGCCATGTTTGACATTGTTAATATAGTTTGGATAAAAATACTATTTATCAATTTTTGTTTTGTAGGGATGCAAATTTGAGTTTTGACGATAAAGCTAGTAAATCATATCAATAACTTCCTAACTTCTTGTTTCCATCTCTATATAACTTCTTGTTTCCATCTCTATACCGACTTTACCATTTTCTAACTTCTTGTTTCCATCTCTATACCGACTTTGCCATTTTCTAACTTCTTGTTTCCATCTCTATACCGACTATGCCATTTTCTAACTTCTTGTTTCCATCTCTATACCGACTTTGCCATTCTCAATAAATACGTTTTCTAATTATTTCAACTCATAGACCTGCTTTCGACATATTCCTGAACATTATTGTTAATTCTCTGGGTAACTAGACATTCTAGATATTTCTCATAATATGTCCACAGAATTAACACTATCTCAGGTATTATTTAGGAACCGGCACCTCGCTTTTGTGACTCTTTCAGAACCTCTGTGTTAAGTCTCTCTATCTGTCCATGATACTCTCAGAACCTCTGTGTTAAGTCTCTCTATCTGTCCATGATACTCTCAGAACCTCTGTGTAAGGCTATCTGCCCAGTATACTTTTAGTTTTCTTGTATACAAACACATTTATGTTGACTCCAATGCTTCTCTATCTTGTTTTTGTCCAAGACTCACATTATTCTTCTTCTTCTTCTTCTAGTTTCTCAGCTGAACATGTATACACGTCAAGTAGTAAATGTGCTTGTGACATGTTATCAAGGTAGGTGGCGTGATACCATGTTTACTGGTGCGCCTCTCGTCCTGGTATCTCCGACTTCAGCACCTGTGCGTGACTCATAGGTGGATGGGAAGGATATTTATGTCATCACTACTGATGGGTAATGAAATCTGAGAGAGGTATGATGAATTATTAGACCAAGAAGAACATGCTTCTCTCCTGGCAGGAAGATTCTGGGATACTGCGAAGCTGGAATGTCCTGGCAGGAAGATTCTGGGATATTGCAAAGCTGGAATGTCTCTCTACGAGGATTAAAATATGCATTCATAACCCTCCCCCTTTATCCTTACACCTTCCGCACCACAAACATTTCTTTGAAGCGACAAACCTTATACAAGTTCCTGTGTCACCTCGGAAACATGTATCACCTCGGAAACCTGTGTCACCTCGGAAACCTGTGTCACCTCGGAAACCTGCGTCACTACGGAAACCTGCGTCACCTCGGAAACCTGTGTCACCTTGGAAACCTGTGTCACCTCGGAAACGCGTGTCACCTCGAAAACGTCTAAGATTTGCCTCTAACTAACTATATAAACTTTCTGTCATTACTGCGTGTTTTTAGTGCAGAAAGGTTTTTGGCAGTGGAAATAAGGTAAATAATAATCAGAGCTGTTCCCGTGACGTGTACAGGAAGTTTTTTTATTGCACCTCTGAAAGACAAAAATCCTTGTCCCAACAGTGGATTGAAGTCGGGACCTCAGGGCTATGAGGACTGCGTTCTATCCGTACGGCAACGCGCTCTATAACTAACTAAAATCCATATAACTAACAATCTATTTAACTAATTATCTAATTTACTAATCCACTAACTAACGAACTAATGACCTATCTAACTGACTATCGAATTTACTAATGTACTAATTAACTATCTAATTATCTAACTAATTCACTAACTAACTAGTTAACTATCTAACTAACTAAATAAGCAACAAACTAACTAACCAACTAACATATTAACTTACAAACTAGCTAACCAATTAACAAACACACCAATTAAGTAACGAAGACACATACTCATATATGAACTATCTAACTAACTAGCTAACTAAAAAAACACAACACACATTTAATTAACATACTAATACACTAACAAATGAACAATAACACTAAATAAATAAATATATAACTCACTAGCAAAAATAGGTGACACACTAACTAAATGACTATCTAGTTAACTAATTAACTATTTAACTAACTAACGATTAACTAACTAACTAGCTAACTAACTAACGTAAACTAAACTAGAACTGAACTAAACTAAACTTAACTAATTAATTAACCAACTAACAAATATAGAAACTAAGTAACAAAATAACTAGCTAACAAACCAACTAACAAACACACGAACTAACTAGCTAATTATATTATCAATTAATTAACTTACCAACTAACAAACAAACAGACACACGCACAAACCAACATACTAATGAACTAAGTAACTAACACACTAAGTAATTAACTAGCTTACCAATTAGTAAACAAAGTAACGAACTAACAAACTAATTCACTAATTAACAAAGGAACTAACTAATTAAAACACTAAAATCATTACACAATACTGTTTTTGTTTGGATAGCGCAGTGGTCCAATCGTGGCTATTAACGGTACTACAGACCTTTTAACTGACTAAATTTCGACCTAGTTCGTTACGTTTTTGGTTATTGTTGGACTTTTTATTGGTCGTTAATTACATACTGGGAGTCGCATGCCAAAACTAGCCAAGGCCAACCAATAGATATCACGCAAATCGGAAACTAGTTCATGTTTACGTTTTCGTTGACAGGCCTCATATAAATACAATCGATCACGGTCCAATGCACCGCTTTTTGCGAGGCTGCGGCCTCACAAAGTTTTAAGAATTGGTGAACGACATTACCGCATGAAAATTTAGAATGTAGGAACAACTAATATTACAAGCCAATTTCAATAATGAATTCACTCTCAAATCAAATTAATATCAATCGCTGGATTTGATATTTCCAGCTGTGTGAAGAAATGAAGAATGAAAACACACGAACAAGTGATGCAATGCTATGTTTGGTAATACTAGAACGATGTTAACCTGGTCAATACATCATAGATCTAGTAATGAGGGAAGCTGACATTTTGCCAACAGTAATCGTGTAATGAGTGATGCGAAAGTAACATACACGTACAAATAGACCATTCGCACTTTACTGTAAACATCAAAATACTTCTAGGAAATCCTTGAGAGTTCTTTTGTTTGGAATAGTATCTTTTATCAGAAGCTGAATAAGTGTCCAACTGCCTGAAGCGTTTGAAGTAATCAGGCGTAGTTTGCTAACGCGTTCAACGTCTGCTCTTGCAGGAACAGGATTTCATGTTTGTCTGAGAAAATCCTCAATAAATTTCTCATCTGACACGACTTCTGAAACAAATATTGTACAAGGATACAATAAGCCAATGTTTTTGTTCATGTTTTTTTTAAACGAATGTTTCTCTCCTCTCTCTCTCTCTCTCTCTCTCTCTCTCTCTCTCTCTTAATAATACATAAAATAAAACATATGTTTTCAAAACTATTCGAAAAGTGCTTCAGCACCGATAGAAGTGATTCCAAATCTAATCGGATGCAAGCCTATATCCTGGTGATAAATGTTTCGGTGTCGGGTAACAGCTCGAAACTGGAGGTGGGTGGCTAGAGTAATACAGTCACTATATGCTGCTTATTTGAGTCATGGTTGCTGGAGATGTGTGGTGGCTGGGGTAGCACGGTCATTATATACTTCTTATTCGAGTCATGGTTGCTGGAGATGGGTGTTTGCAGTAAGAGTCACTATATGCTGCTTATTCGAGTCGTGGTTGCTAATTGGTTTATCTCGATACCTGCACCTTTCGGCTCCATCCATCCAAATCCCTTCAACTGGGTCTCTTTCACCCAGGCCCGTAGATCAGGGAGGAATCTGCGGTATTCTAACCCCTTCCTTAGCAAATATAAAAATGCCTTTTAGTACTAGGAACTTAATCAGCAAGATGAAAAAACTCATTCCTTACCTTTTTTTCGCAAAATCGCTCCCAAATTAAGGAAAATACTCCCTCCTTTAGGTAATAATATCCACGGCCCAGCTTTGACCACGTTCTTGACTGGCTCGCTTCGCTTATGTCTTACGTATGATCAAGATGTATGGCATGACTCTCTGGACACAAGAGCTTTGTTACCTACCGCGACTTACTTTCTTTGTCTAGTTTAGATACTCGCACTTACAACTTTCACATTTCTGATTCACTGCATACCTCATCTATCACCAGCTAACTACATTTGTATTTTATTTTATTTTATTTTCATTCATTTTCATCATTTATCATTTTCGCTCTATCTATTTTTCTACTTTTTTTTCCATTTGTTTCCTCCTCCTTATCATTCTACTTCTGTTTCCCTCCTATATCTTTCCACTGCCATGCTCACCTTCCTGTGCTTCTCCCGTCATCTTCTCGCCTCTCTATTCTTTCTTCCTATCACCATCATACCATATGTGTCCCTAGGTAAGTTTAGTATCTCTATCTAGACAGGGACAGCCAGACACAGAATTGTAGGTACAATATGCTCAGGTATACATGGGATTATCAGAAGCGAAATAAAGCAACAAATGAAAACAAAAAATAAAAGCACCCTCCCCTTCTCTACGGTCTAGTTTCTACATCCTATACTCCCCTTAGTTACGGAGCTACGGCCTTGTTAACCCCCCACCCAACACCACCATTACCTATGGTTTTGTTTGAATCCTCCAACACCCTCACCACTCTATACGACCTTGTTTGAACATTCGAGTCCACCTCCTTATCTGCTGGTATGTTTGATCCAACAACATTTCCATATAGAAATATACAAAAATAATTGCAACAATAGTTGCACGTTGACTGTATATTTATACGTAATCCTGAGCGTATTTCGCCTTCATTTCTGTGGGTTTTTTGGTCTCGATAAAGGCAATTTTGTCGAAACGTCGATTAGTTTCCTACTTTAGGCACTACATAAAATACACTACATGTATTTATTTAGTCAATCAAGTGTCATGCCGAATGGAGTAGGCTATCTTGTTTCTCCATGACTCTGTCTCTTGTGTTGTCAATAAGCTCAGTTGGTGAACTTCTACCGTGCCACAAATCTAGCCCATCTAGCAACTTCTCTCTTTATCGTCCCATATCTTATCTACCCTTGATCTATCCAGTGGTTATTAAGTGTCCAAGATGTGTTCTTCTCAGCACATGCCCTAGAAACCTTGTCTGCCCCTAATGTTTGATATGATTTATATTTTTACGCCAGCATCAATGAGAACCTCTGCATTAGTTTTCCGAGCTGGTTATGGTATTTTCATCATTCTTCTCAGAAACCAAATCTCTGTAGCCTCCAGTGCGCTTTGAATTTTTTTATTTACCCTCCATGCTTCACATCCATAAAAAGATTTTGTTCGATATAATTTCTCAGGACTCGAATAGATAGTCTGTATTGATAGTTCCATTGCACAAATTGGATCTCATTTATTTTTTTTGGAATGCTGATTTGGCTTGTGCTGTTCGGCTATTTATCTCACTTGAACATCTACCTTCTGATGTTAACAGGGTGACAAGATATTTCACTTTTTCAACTGGTGTTAATTTTGTGTCATTAATTATTATTATGTTTCCTGTTGGTGGTGAATGTCTCTTCGAGACAACCAATATTTCTATTTTCTTCTTGTTTAAACGGATGCCTTTGTTGTCACTTCCTTTCACTACTTTATCCAACAGGGCTGGTAGTTCTTATTCGTTTCCTTCGATGGCACAGTGTCGTTAACATATCTCGTTTTTATATTGCATCCTCCAAATCTGCTATTCCTAGCATATCTACTTTATTTTGCATAATGTATTCTGTAAACGGGGAGAAAATATTCAGTGATATTATACAACCTTGCCTGACACCCCATTTCTATCTTTTGAAATCTTCCTCTAGTGTTGTTAACTCTCATCGCAGCTGTTTGTTTCCAATATATATTTCATACTATTCTTAGATCTTTCCCATCAACGTTAAGATTTTCTAGCAATTTTATCATCTCTGAATGCTTCACCTTGTCAAATGCTTTGCTGTAATCTATGAAGCACAGATAAAGGTCTTGTACGTCTTTGGCCCTCTCCATTAATGTTCTTTATAGGCCATTTCTTGTGCCTTTTTTCCTTCTACGAATCCGCACTGTTTGTCTGCTCTCTGGTTTTACTTTTCCACATACACTTCTCATTATTATGTGCAGCAGAATCTGTGTCATCTGACTCATAAGACTTATTGTTCTGTGACCTTTTCAATCTACCGCCCTATGTTTCTTTGGTAGGGCTACAAAAATTTATTCTTGTAAATCAGATAAAATATATCTACTATTGTAGATGTCATTTAACATTTAGGGGATAACTTCAAGGCCATAATCTCCCCAGAGCTTCTAAATCTTCTTTTATAATCTTATCTGAACCCAATGATGTGTTGTTTTTCAAGTTTCGTATAGCTTCTTCTACCTCTGCCTTTAATATACTTGGACTTTCATTGTTATAATTGAAGTTAATATCATTCCTGTTATCTTCGTAGTTATTTAATATATTCTCCCCACCTGTGCATTTAATGTTCTTCCTTTAACAAATGTCCCTGCTTTGATTCCAGGCACCCAGTCTTGTAAGCCTGCCATCTGCCTGAATTCCTTTATTACCAAAATAAAAGAATTGCAAAATAAAATGTAAACTTATTTTACATGTTTTATAATATTATTGTATATTTTACAATATTTATGTATCATCTGGTACAACATAGTTTGTTCTACGTGTAAATGTCACGAATACCACAGCTTATGTTGAACTATTTCTCTCGAATGTTCTTCGTTCCTCGACGTCGACCATTAAGGTCAACTGAGATGATGATGAAGATGATGATGTCTGCGGTGTGTCCGATTGTGGCTAATGTTGGCAATGAACTTTCATGCCTACCAGATGCCCTGCCTAACGTGTCTGAGCCTTCATCAACATTCTATGTAAGCTTACAGACTTAGATTTCATCAACATTGCATGTATGCTTACAGACTGAAATTGCATCAGTACTTCACTGTATGGTATTTTATTCCAGCTTAAATGGAAATTAATTTCTCGAAGAGAAAGGTTATGTTTAACGATAATTTCTCTCGAATAGAAAGGTTATGTTTAACGATAATTTCTCTCGAATAGAAAGGTTATGTTTAACGATAATTTCTCTCCAATAGAAAGGTTATGTTTAACGATAATTTCTCTCGAATAGAAAGGTTATGTTTAACAATAATTTCTCTCGAATAGAAAGGTTATGTTTAACAATAATTTCTCTCGAATAGAAAGGTTATGTTTAACAATAATTTCTCTCGAATAGAAAGGTTATGTTTAACGATAATTTCTCTCGAATAGAAAGGTTATGTTTAACGATAATTTCCTTCGAGTTAACAGTTATATGGAAAATAGAAGGTCACGTGAACACTTCATTTATTAAAAATGTAAAATAAAGCGAAGACAGACATACATCCTTGTATTTTAAATAACATCACATAGATTGCTGAAGACAGCAACATGCATACATTCAGTTTCCAATATGTTCCTTTGGGAAATGGCAGAGAATCCAGCTATATCCATGTACAGTTCAACGATGTAGTGGTGTATGGCAGCTAAATCAGCAAATACTGCATGGCTAGAGGTTAAGCCAGTTTAAATTTTAAGATATCTTTTTTTTTCATTTTTGTTAGCAATTTTGTGAATTAGATGTTGGAATGTTTTTTTCTGTTTTATGTTTCTTATACAAAATAAATTACGTCTATGTTAGTGAGGATTTTACCTTTCAGCCGTGAAGTATTGTTTTGTTATCACAGGGATATGAGTCAGACACAGAGGATGTTATCATTCAGGTCTACTCTTGTCCTCCAGTCTTTTGATTTTTAGAAGATTTCTAGTGCTACCAGCCTATTTACGATTACCATTTTTCTTTTTATTTGTATATGGACCATTCTTTCTGTGATGTCGCTGTACATTCGAATCTGTGATGTCGCTGTACATTCGAATTTGTGATGTCGCTGTACATTCGAATTTGTGATGTCGCTGTACATTCGAATTTGTGATGTCGCTGTACATTCGAATTTGTGATGTGGCTGTACATTCGAATTTGTGATGTGGCTGTACATTCGATTCTGCGAAGTCAGTGTTGTTTACATTGCGCCGATTGTATATTTCCAAAGCTATCATTGTCTCCTACCTTGTCGTGTCCTATAACAAGAGCACTGACTCAGTCCCAAGGACGGAGAAACATTTTCCGTTATCGACTGACTTGATCAAGGAAAAGCTCCTTAAGATTCACAAACGGCAAAATTTCACGGCACTTTTGCCAGTTTTTGTTCATTAGAGAAAGTTAACATCACCTCAAGCCACTGATTGTCAGCAATACGCGAAACAGCACGTCTTTCTCTGTACTTGAACCACAATACAGCTTCTGTTAGTTGGGACTATTAAAATGTTTACTAGCCCGAGAACCACAGAAGCTGGCAAGTTGTAGTCTGTTTAATGAAATTATTCACATCAACCAATTTGGTTTCATAGAAAGTGACTGCAAGAATTTCATAAAACGTATGGATCATTCATTGAAGAAATAAAATTCCAACACAGAAACTAAAAAACTCGAATCATGAAAGGGCAACTAAAATATGACTCCTTGTCTCCATTCATTACAGAAATACGTTTTTGACAGTGTACGGTGACCTAATGTGTATGGTCCAACTTGACAATAATTTAGTATAATAGTATTTCAAGACATTTCTGACAAAATGTCATCTAGTGTAATTGAAGGCAACACAAATTAGTTGCCAATTTGATGATTTTCGCACCAAATCTGGTGTTTTTTAAAAAGTCTTTTGTTGTCAAATTCTTGAAAATGGTGGGACCGCACTAGTTTATGCTTTTGTAAGAAGAAAATTGTTGCTTTTTGTGGTTTTAGCTCTATTTAAAAAATGAATAACTTTCTTATGAACACTAAAATGTCTGAGGGGGAATAAGTAGAGACAGAAAGTTTACATCATGCTTATGGAAAAATCAGGCTACTTTTTGAAGCCATTAACGAACAGCACAAACGTGAACTTACATTGCAAATAAACGATAATGTATGCATGTTACTGCCATTTTATGATGAAATATGAACTTTTATTCCAGCGCCTTCGTTATAACAGCACCACCATTTTATTTATCAGTTACCCTATTTCAGTTTCGTTGTCACCAATAATTATTATCAACATTTAAAAGCTGAGTGGGCACGATGACTCGCGATTGTTTTAACATAGTTGATAGCAGAAGAAAGATATTACATTAACTGTTATTGTAAATAATTTCACGGATATGAACGCTGGACGCTACATGCAGCCACTAAATGTAGACACCACTACATGCAGACACTACATGAAGACACTACATGCAGACACTACATGCTTCACGGATATGTACGCTGGATACTACATGCAGACACTAAATGTAGACACCACTACATGCAGACACTACATGAAGACACTACATGCTGACACTACATGCAGACACTACATGCAGACACTACATGAAGACACTACATGCAGACACTACATGCAGACACTACATGAAGTAACTACATGCAGACACTACATGCAGACACTACATGCAGACACTACATGCAGACACTACATGCAGACACTACATGAAGTAACTACATGCAGACACTACATGCAGACACTACATGCAGACACTACATGCAGACACTACATGCAGACACTACATGCAGACACTACATCAGACACTACATGCAGACATTACATGCAGACACTACATGCAGACACTACATGCTTCAGGGATAGGAACGCTGGACACTACACGCAGGCACGAAACGAAAGATTCAGGTTTTTGAATGTAACTGCTACAGACGTTTGTTACGAAATACATATATAGATAATATAGACATATACACAATATATCTCTGTATATCTCCATTTTACAGATTTCATGTATTTCACTTCTACATTAGTTACTTGTATCTCAGTTTTACAGATGTACTTGTATCTCAGTTTTACAGATGTACTTGTATCTCAGTTTTACAGATGTACTTGTATCTCAGTTTTACAGATGTACTTGTATCTCAGTTTTACAGATGTCCTTATATCTCAGTTTTACAGATGTCCTTATATCTCAGTTTTACAGATGTACTTATATCTCAGTTTTACAGATGTACTTGTATCTCAGTTTTACAGATGTACTTGTATCTCAGTTTTACAGATGTACTTGTATCTCAGTTTTACAGATGTACTTGTATCTCAGTTTTACAGATGTACTTGTATCTCAGTTTTACAGATGTACTTGTATCTCAGTTTTACAGGTGTATTCATATCTCAGTTTTATAGATCCTTACATCTTAGTTTTATAGATCTCTGAATATTTCAGCTTTACAGATGTACTTGTATCATTTACAAATGTACTTGTATCTCAGTTTTGTAGGTGTAGTGATATCTCAGTTGATATGTACTTGTAGGTACATAAGATGTACTTGTATCTTAGTTTTACAGATGTCCTTATATCTCAGTTTTACAGATGTCCTTATATCTCAGTTTTACAGATGTACTTGTATCTTAGTTTTACAGATGTCCTTATATCTCAGTTTTACAGATGTCCTTATATCTCAGTTTTACAGATGTCCTTATATCTCAGTTTTACAGATGTCCTTATATCTCAGTTTTACAGATGTCCTTATATCTCAGTTTTACAGATGTCCTTATATCTCAGTTTTACAGATGTCCTTGTATCTCAGTTATACATATCTTATATCTCAGTTTACAGGTTTCCTTGTCTTAGTTTGTGTCTGCCGTATGCAGTCTACTAGAAGATAGAACGCCAAATATTACTTCCATGGAAATGAGATCGTTTGACATTCTTTTCACCTGAACTAACTATCTTAAATATATTTTTCTGAGATTGCTGTAGAGGGATGGTATCTTCAGCGAGTTGGCAACACTTCCGTGCTAGTAACATTCTCATGTCACCTAATGTTAAGTATTCTGCCGAGGGACCACATATAAAACATTTAAAACCTCTTTCAGAAAATTGACTACAGTGTCATGTTTCGGACCTGGGTCGCAGATATGTTTACCTTATGATGAGGGCGGGACGGGTAGAAGGGGATGTGATTTCTAAAAGGAAAAGAGCGTTAGTCGTGCATTTTCCTGTGTAAATTCCTATGTTTGATGAACAATTATTGGAAAATCGCCAAGGGGTAGTGAAGATATGTTTAATCGCTAAGGGGCGGTGAAGAGATGTTTAATCGCTAAGGGGCGGTGAAGAGATGTTTAATGCCTAAGGGGCGGTGAGGAGATGTTTATTCTCTAAGGGACGGTGAAGCGATGTTTAATCGCTAATGGGCGGTAAAGAGATGCGTAATCGCTAGGGAGAGATGAAGTGATGTTTAACCACCTTCAGGCTAAGTACTTAGAACTAGAAGTCACGTTCTGATTGCTATGGTGGGGAGGGATATGAGGTTTGAACACCCTAAATCCCACCCTTATCTAAGGTATTCTATCTGACCCATGCATAATTATGCTGAACTCACAGGGCTGATAGATCCTTAATTTCGTCTTCATTGTTAATTTCGAGTTTTTCTGCGCTCTCATAACAGACATAACACCTTATAAATTACATTTCTATGCAAATCACACATGATAAATCAAGCTAACCTCGATGATTCCAGTACAGGGAACTTCATTACAATAATCTTCGTGCTGTGGTCCGAAAAATTTCCCCAAAAAAACATACATAAAATTTTAAAAAATCAGCCAGAAATGAATACTAAATAATGAGGTCAGCAAAATGTCACACCATTGATTGATTTTATTCAATATTTTTTACTGGATAATACTAGTGAAATATTTGATGACAATCTTTGCCCGACATGATAGTTTGAGAGTTTGGCCTACATATGAAAAATAGCGTCATAATGATCTTGTATCTAGAGTACAGTCACCTGATTATGTCAAACATATCTATCCGATATTTCTTTGTTCTCGTTTTTTCTACAAATTAAATTATTGATAAATTTAAATGGCGACTATTATACTTTCAACTCCAATGTAATATTGGTGATTTAGCGTACACTTGAGAATGTTGGAAAATAACAAATACACTGAAGAATAAATTAAATTCATTTGAAAATAAATGTTTTAGAATAACTCTTAAATATCGTTTTGATAAAATTCAAGTCAAACATCCAAGTAATAGAAGACACCAAACAACAATATGTTTCTAAAACAATCAATAAAAAGAAAACAATGGACGTATAGTGGACATGTACTTAGAATAAATGAAAACAGACTGCCACTACAAGTATTAACATTGGTACCAGATGGCAAAAGAAAATAAAGCAAGACCAGGAGAGACTATTTGCAGAACAGCCATCAAAGAGAGTATGACTATGGGTCACAACAACATACACGAATTACACACAGTAGCGTCACATCGCTCGAACTGGAGAGCTCTGGTTTCTGCCCTATGCAGAGAATTTGGCGGTGATCGAACATAGAATGTTATACCAACTACGCAAATCAATACGAAACACTCAAATGGTGAAGTACGCTACTATTGTTGTACAAGTCAGATTGAATTGACTCTTCGAGCACAGTTCTTTATCCAGCATACAATTGTATTATTTGGGGAAAATATCCATATTTAAACAAATCTGTATTTGACTATCACAATTTCGTGTGTGTGAACTGTAATAACGTCACTTAGAACATTCATATCTGACACATTATTTGATCATATTCAACTGATTATATGGTGTACAATGCTCAACTGACTATATATTGTGTATCATTTTAACCACGTTATTATATAGAAACAAAGTGTTCATTTATTTATACTGTATAGAAGTCAAGTTTTCATCTCTTTCTGTTATATAGAAGTCAAGTTTTCATCTCTTTCTGTTATATAGAAGTCAAGTTTTCATCTCTTTCTGTTATATAGAAGTCAAGTTTTCATCTCTTTCTGTTATATAGAAGTGAATTTTGAATATGTTTCTGGTGTATAGAAGTGAAGATTTCTTATACTTCTGTTATATAGAAGTACATTTTTCATCTCCTTTATTATATATAAATGAAGTTTTCAAATGCTTTTATTATATAGATGTGAAGTTTTCAATTGTTTCTGTTATATAGATGTGAAGTTTTCATTAGTGTATATTATATAGAAGTAAAGTTATAATATATTTCTGTTATATAAAAGTGAATTTTTCATTTATTTCTGTTACATATAGAGGTGAAGTTTTCATCTGCCTCTGCTATATAAAAGTGAAGTTTTCTTCTTTATTTATTATATAGAAGTGAAGTTTTCATGTTTCTGTTCTATAGAAGTGAAGTTTTCAACTGTTTCTGTTGTATAAAAGTGAAGTTTTCGCCCGTTTGTGTTATTATATATGTGACATTTTAATGTTTCTGTTCTATAGAAGTGAAGTTGTCATCTGTTTACCCTTCTTTTATTGAAGAGTATTGTCTAATATTTGATTTTGATATATTGAAGGGTATATTTGTACTGTGTATACAGACGTTTGGATTACGATAAATATTGTATTCACATTGAAAAGTTAAAGTATTCATATATTTTATAGTGACTTCGCTATAAGAATCGCTAATATTTATGTGTATAATGAGGGCGCAACATGACAACTTATTGCAGACGTTAATTGAGGGTAAAGTCAAAGGGAAGTGGGCAAGAGGTAGACAGAGGTACAAGTGGGAGAGTAACATCACAAGGTGGATAGGTTACAGTCTAGCAGAGTGCACCACTAAAACAAGAGACAGGGGGTGTTGGAGGTCTGTTGCAGTCAACTATCGTTGTGGAGACGGAACTTGATGATGATGATGATGATGATACGTGTTTATCTGAATTAATTTGCTATTTTTTCTCTCATCTTCTTAGTTGTTAGAAACTCTTGAACATTGAATCAAACAAAACATTCTGTATGGATCGTAATCGGGAATGACGTGAAGAATCGCACAGGAAATGTAAAAAAATAATTAAAAACTCATATTTCAGATACTAATCTAGATTTTATGAAATCTGCGCAGGCTATCTTGCCCTGGTTGATATAACTACTTGATAACTCTCAGATTCACAAAAGATTTACACCAATCATATTCAGATTTTATTTATGGCATTCTCAACTGTAATCAACGAAAATAATAACACAATTGTTCCAACAAATCAGACGATGATAGCCACAGGGCATGTTTCTAAAGGTTAAATAGAAGGAATTAAAACAATGAATCCCAAACGTGTTTGCCTCTTAGAACATTTGTGGATTGTATTGTTTTCCCCTGCCTGCTTAATAATATTGTTTTCCATGTCTGCCTAATAATATTGTGTCCCCCTGTCTGCCTAATATTGTTGTCCCCTGCGTGCCTAATATATAGTTTTCCCCTGCCTGCCTAATATATAGTTTTTCCCTGCGTATCTAATATTGTTTTCCCCAGGGTGCTTAATAATATTGTTCCCCCTTTCTGCCTAATAATATGGAATCTTCCTAAACATACTCACTTCAGATGTGTTTTTGGCAGCTGACACAGTGCTGCTCACCTAGATATGATTTTCTTTTAAAGATTGGACAATTTGTCAACAACAAAAATGTACAATTCTCATTCATACCTTTATTGAAAAGATTACATCTCGTGCACCCACAATTTATTGTTTTCTCTGAGATGGACAGAAATCGACTTTCGGGGGTCCATATATATATATATATATATATACCTTGGCAACTTATGAATTAGAAGGAGGAGATCGTTTGAAGTTATATATTCATTCATTCATTCATTCATTCATTTTCCTTTTGCGCTGACGTTAGGGCAGAGGTCAGATCTCTCCAATTCTGTCTGTTCAAAGCTATTCTGTGCAGTTCTTGAATAGTATGAATAATGGTTGTTTTACTTTCTCTAAGTATTGTTCTTCTTAGCGACCGTCACAAATGTTCAGTTGACTTCTTAGCGACCATCAAAAATGTTCAGTTGACTTCTTAGCGACCGTCACAAATGTTCAGTGAGTAGAAAGACAATTTTAAAGTGTCTTTAGACATGAATCTTCATACACGATGATAAATATTATTTTATACGTCACTGTAAGAGTTGGTTCCATATGAATATTTTTCGTCGAAGAATGATGTGTCGGTCCATTGGCGTAAATAAAACGGCGACACAACGCATTCCAGACTCTGGGCTACATCCTGCTGGAGATCTGGTAGTCCTATTACACTATAGATCCAACGGGAGATTGAGAATGAACGCTGAAGAAAAAGAATATGAATATGTGACATATCCTTTACAGAACGTTGTCCTCACTGCCTCTCTGTAAGTCTCTCGGTTCTGTTCGAACTGCGTAGCGTCTTCTAATGTCATGTTCATAAGGTCTCCAATATCCTGTGCATTTCATAGTCTTGGTCTGCCTCTTGTTCTCTTTCTTGCAACTTTTCCCTCCACTTTTCCTTTTCCAATCTTTCTTCACCATTGTCTTTTCATATGTACGAAATATGTCAGGTTGTATTTTTTGATAGTTTTGAGGAGCCAATCTTCATAAATGTTCAAATATCTGCGGACTTATGAGTTGTTTCGTCTTACCATCCATGAAATTCTTAGGATTTTTCTAGTACTTATGTAGGAAGCAGGTAATGAAGTCGTACTGAACGGCGACTAACACACTATCATTATCGGATAATTTGGCGTGGTCTTTGTTTTTGTTCATGTTATTTCGTTTCATATCCCACTGTGCACATCTTCATAAAGGATTTTTGTCTCGAAACGTCGATTGTATCTTGTGTATTGTTATTTGTATGATTATATCCAGTGTTTTTTGTGTGTTTATTATTTCACGTGAGCATCCGATATTGATTGTGTTTTAGTCATCGTTCATTAAGACGTCATTATCAGTTTCCTTAGTAAGTAATATTTACATACAGTTTTACTACCAGTTTTACCTTTTATTGATATGATTTTTCTATAATATTTATAATGCCGATATATATATATATATATATATATATATATATATATATATATATATATATATATATATATATATATATATATATACTCCGCCGAAGACGGATGTGTCAGGCCATTTGATCAAATAAAACGGCGACACAATGCATTTCCATTCTCTGGACTACATCCTGCTGGAAATATAATTGGACCATGGTCCTGCTACAAGGAAGTACCAGCGGGAGTTTAAGAATGAACGCTGAAGAAGAAGAAGAATGCCTATATTTTATGTTCCATTGTGGATGTCACTACGCAGTTCGCTCAACCATACATATTATCGTAAATTCCACACAAAATACACATTTTCTAGTCATACTGATGAACATTGTCCTCAAGACGCTGCAGCCGATTTTTGATAGTGTTTAATATTGCTGCTCAAATATATATTTTCAAATGATAGTGATGTTTTGTTTTAAATACTTCTGGAAATAATTTTTTACATTTGTATCTGTGTTTCTTGGAATCTAAAGAGAAACAAAACATTGCGACACTGTAACATTCCAGGCATGTGGTAAGAGAAGAATAAGGAGTTGTGGGGAATGAAGTTGGCTGTTCCATCCAATAGAGGGTATAGATTGATCCATATATGATTCTGTAGTTGGATATGTCAGGAAGATTGAAGAAGATATCGCAGAAAAGCTGTAAAACATGACACAACGCATTTCCTTCTCTGGAATACATTTTTCTAACCGGAATAAGTTTCAGAACGAAAAAGATTGTTATGTTTGCAAGCAGCTCTGATATCTTATAGTAGATGATGTTACATCTTATAGTAGATGGTGGTAAATCGTATAGTAGATGGTGATACATCTTATAGTAGATGGTGGTAAATCTTATAGTAGATGATGATACATCTTATAGTAGATGGTGGTACATCTTATAGTAGATGATGTTACATCTTATAGTAGATGGTGGTACATCTTATAGTAGATGGTGGTAAATCTTATAGTAGATGATGATACATCTTATAGTAGATGATGTTACATCTTATAGTAGATGGTGGTACATCTTATAGTAGATGGTGGTACATCTTATAGTAGATGATGTTACATCTTATAGTAGATGGTGGTAAATCTTATAGTAGATGATGATACATCTTATAGTAGATGGTGGTAAATCTTATAGTAGATGATGATACATCTTATAGTAGATGGTGGTACATCTTATAGTAGATGATGTTACATCTTATAGTAGATGGTGGTACATCTTATAGTAGATGGTGGTAAATCTTATAGTAGATGGTGATACATCTTATAGTAGATGGTGGTACATCTTATAGTAGATGATGTTACATCTTATAGTAGATGGTGGTACATCTTATAGTAGATGGTGGTACATCTTATAGTAGATGATGTTACATCTTATAGTAGATTGTGTTACATCTTATAGTAGATGATGGTACATCTTATAGTAGATGGTGATACATCTTATAGTAGATGGTGGTACATCTTATAGTAGATGGTGATACATCTTATAGTAGATGATGGTACATCTTATAGTAGATGGTGGTAGATGTAATATGTTCCATCTCATACACTAGAACATATGACAACATGACTCAACAAATGACAAGATAACTGCCCGTTTGAGCACAAGTATTGGACAACACGATGTGAAACAATGTGACCTTATCATCTTTGATATAATGCCTAGGGGCTTCCCATCAATCGCGTTTATGCCTGTTTTTATTGACCTCTTGTTATCTGATAGAAATCTGGGAAAACATGTTTGTTTAGTTCTTGTCGCATGTGGCGTTTTTATATCTGCTTTGTTGCATTTCTGCTAAAATATTCATGAAATTTCACTGATGGCAATTCAAATAATAAATGATATATTTCTAAGTTGACTGAACCATCGGTTGAGAACTTACATTAGTTGAATAGTTTGTGTATTCTTGGAGTGATTGTAATGATGTCTGTGTGGTGCTGTATATGTCGTGCTGTGTGTGTGGTGATGTGTGTAAGTGCGTGAATTTATATAGATACAGGGATTTGTGATTGTTGACAACAAATTTCAATATTGTAAGGTAAACTAACAAATAGCAACGAGATTTCGAAATGAGATGCTAGAGAAGAATTTTAAGTAAATAATAGACAGCAAAAAGACAAATCAAGAAATGGTAAGATCAATAAACGTGGAATTCTTAACAACATCTTAACATAACAGTTGTGTTTGTGTTGTTGTTTTTTTTTGGGTCATATAAAGAGACATAATAGCATGGAAAGATTAAAAGCTGAAGGCAGAGTTAACGGCAGCTGGAGAAGACGGCGCACAAGACGACGATGGTGAAGTGATAAATCAGATTGTTTAAACATGTCTCTAGCTGCGGCAGGTCAATACGTCCAGAATCGAGGAGTGTTCAGCTAATCCATACGGAAGACCACGATGTGAACAGAATATGTCACATGATGATGATGGTGGTAAACTAAGTCTGTTAACGTGACGTATTATGTGACCTCATCTCTGGTAATCTTCAGAAGAAGTGATTAGAATCTCTGAGATATCTTATTTTACAGCCTTCGCATGCCAGACGTCTCAGCATCAATAGCTGTACACGTAAGTGGTACTGCACATGCCAGACGCCTCAGCATCATCATCTGTATACGTAAGTGGTACTGCACATGTGTCTATGTCTTACAGTACCGTACAGCATCATCAGCTGTACACGTAAGTGGTACTGCCTATGTCCTACAAACCCGTACGAGCACGCTAGCAGATAAGGAGGAGAAGGTTAGAGTGTACAAAACAAACCTCAAAACAAGAAATTGGCCAAATAGGATCAAAATTGCCCCCTCCACTCCCCCCAAGAAAAAGAGCCATCAGTAATAATTTTTCACAAACAGGTCTTCAAATATTGATCACAAGTTCCATCTGACAGACGAAAACGCCCGAGTAGACTTCATTTTTACTTAATTTAAAACGTAAAATCGTCGGTCGACTATGAGGATATCATAATAGTGACTAGTCGTTCTATGGATATGTGTAGATATTCTGTTATCTTCTGTCATTTTTCTGTGTGCTTTATATTGTTTTTTTGTTTTTGTTAAATAAACTTATGAATATGCATATTGTTTCGTTTAGCGTGATGGTATAGTTGGGCGTCCAGATTCTGGTCCAGTCTATGTTTTATCAATATCCCGTGATATTCAGACAACTTTCTGTTTTGGTTTGGTTTCCTCCCCATGCATTGAGTTTTGTCATCATTCATACTCTTCCGGACATCCGCAAGTCTTCAGTCTAATGTTTTCATTTGTTACCATGGTCAGTTCAGTTTCTTTCTCGTATTGCTTTATCGTGTGATCCTGACAAAGCTTTCGGCCGAAACGTCGATATACGTGTATTTCTATGAGTGGTAACAGTGACTAGCACAACCTCCCCTATTTTGTCTGTTGGATATAAGTTTTGCTGAAATCTATTGCCCATTATATTTATTAGGACAATCTATATATCTATACATCTACAAGTAAGTGTACATTCATTGACAAGATTGCTTGATGAATGGGTTTGTTAAATGTTTAGTATAGTGCAGAAACGATGAGTAATTGATAAGTAAACTAGAAAAAGACGCAATGAGTATTTAATTGATAAGTAAACTTTAGAAACTTAAGTGATGAGCAATTAATTGATAGTAAACTTTAGAAACTGAAGCGATGAGTAATTAATTGATAAGTAAACTTTAGAAATAGAGAGAAAGTTGTTTTAGAGAAGAATTCCAAATTCTAGAATCAGAGCAACAGAGGTTTCTGCGAAGAATATGAGAATATTGAGAAAAGAAAGAAATAGAAAATGAAACTCCGTGCTCACCAACTGGAGTCTTCTGCTCCAACCACTCTGCAGAGGTACATGACCTAAACATCTGTAGAGATCATGAACAACACAAAAAGCCAACGTGAACATGTGATGTTTCTTACGGATTCAATGTCTGTCCTACAAGTCCTTGCCAGTGATGAACTGGCAGACCTGAATTAAGCCATACAAGACGTGAGAATCCAAAGAAGGGTAGTACAACTTTGGGAAGATACCATCTCACTGTGGCATACCAGGAAATGAAAAAGCAGATATGCTAGCACACGATGAAGCAACACAGAAGCAAAAAGTACAAACACATCCACTCACTATCAAGAATATTCAATAAATACAAACACATCCACTCACTATCAAGAATATTCAATAAATACAAACACATCCACTCACTATCAAGAATATTCAATAAATACAAACACATCCACTCACTATCAAGAATATTCAATAAATACAAACACATCCACTCACTATCAAGAATATTCAATAAATACAAACACATCCACTCACTATCAAGAATATTCAATAAATACAAACACATCCACTCACTATCAAGAATATTCAATAAATACAACATGAAGATTAACACACAAAAGACAGAAACTATGCAAATAACGAGATCAACACAGAGCACTTAAACATCCACATAGATAAACACAACAATAAAACAAGTCAACTAGTCAAGTTCCTGGGAATTATCTTTACAGAAGTTGTACGACTCGACATAGATAGAAACCAGGATGTCAAAAGGCAAATGCTGTGACATACCAGCTGTCACCTTTGCTATTGAAACCAAAAATCAACATGGAAATAAAGATACAAATGATTAATCATCATTATACCAACACTATGCTACCATTGCCAGACTTGGAAATTGACATCTACACGTAAGAGAAAGACCGAAACTTGCGAAATGGAATGTCTAAGGAAGACAATTGGAGTCTATACCAGACTGGACAAAATTCGCAGTGAGAACACCAGAAAGATAATATGTATAACATATTGCATCAAATATATAGAGAAAGAGCAGATAAAATGGTTTAGACCTAAGATGGATACCAAAATGGATGATCGATCAACTTCCCATAAGAGCTTATACTAAGATGGAATCAGGATACAGAGCCAAGGGCAGACCTAGGAAAAGATGGATAGACAACATCAAGACCATCCTGAATAAACATAATTGCATCTCAACGAGAACAACACATCTGGCCCTGGAACACAGACTATATCTCCTTCACAAACCACTACCCTCAACAGCAAGTTTGGAAACTACGACAAACCACCTGGGGATAGACAATAGACTGCTAATAAATTTGAAAAGTAGCGTTATTCCCCTCGGCAATTCCCGCTTGAGCAGACGAAATGTCACCACTAATATATACACACACACATATATACACGATCTACATTTTCATTGACAGAGAAAGTTGACATCTATTTCTTATAGACATGATCAAAGTTCAAATGATAATGGAAATTGATGAATACATTGAATTGATCGTGTAAGACCGGCATACGATGAATTAAAATGCTAAATTTAAATGTTATGTGATTTAAGATGAAAATCGCACAATCACGAAAATAATTGATTTTGAAATATATATTAATTTCTTCTATAAGTAGCCACATACTTCCTAGACCTTCTGAGACCCCATATTACTGCTGAGCGCCCATATTGCTTATGAGCGCCCATATTGCTTCTGAACCCACCAGCGCCCCCTTAGAATTATTCTGCGTTCAATGGGGAGGGGGCAGTACCATCCACTGTGGGAACCTACGATAAAAAGGCATACCACCAAAAGTGGTTTCTGAGAATGATACCAAGCATGAGAAGAAGAAAAAGTGGTTTCTCTGTAATAAACTATAAAGGGAAAGCAAACGTTATTTCTGTGGATAGAAAACTCTAGAGGCATAGAGAAAGTAGTTTCTGAGCAATATTAACCATATTTAAGGGAAGCAATTAGGGGAGGGAAGTGTCTTGAAAAGTATGACAGTCGTTGACAAGGGAGGGGTCTGGGGAGCTAGGGTTATTGACAAAAATTGAAGTAAAAATATTATTTAAAAAACACAATGAATTCGTGTCAATTTAAAATTTGTTTAGAGTCAAAGAGAAAATGGCCTCTGAGAAAGATATGAAACTATAGAGACGAAGAGGAAATAACTTCCGAGAAAGATAGGAAACTGTAGAGACAGAGAGAAAATAACTTTCGAGAAAGATAGGAAACTATAGAGACAAAGAGAAAATGGCTTGTAAGAAAGAAAAAAAGATTATGCTGCAAAAAGGATTTGAACCAGATACGCTGAGATGGCAATCAAATCGCCTCGCAACTTGATTCAACACATCTTTTATCTTCGATCACTCAGCATCCCTAAAATACATGCGATTTTAGTCCAGACTTTCAACGTATATATTTCCAAACGACTATGAATATGGACTGATTGATCGACACACTGACAACAACTACACACGCTGCACATGTATGAACACTACTTGAGAAACACAAACAATTCACATTAGTAAGTGCCATAAGGATTCGATACTTTAAGGAGCAAATTAAGCCTGCATGTAAACATCAATACTCGATACTTCATGGACCAAATTACACCTGCTTGTAAACATCAATATTCGATACTTCATGGAACAAATTAAGCCTGCTTCAAGCATCAATACTCAATACTTCAAGGATCAAATTAAGCCTGCATGTAAACATCAATACCTAATGGACCAAATTAGCCTGCATGTAAACAACAATACTCAATACTTCATGGACCAAATTAAGCCTGCATGTAAACATCAATACTCGATACTTCAAGGATCAAATTAAGCCTGCATGTAAACATCAATACTCGATACATCAAGGAGCAAATTAAGCCTGCTTGTAAACATCAATACTCGATACTTCAAGGATCAAATTAAGCCTGCATGTAAACATCAATACTCGATACATCAAGGAGCAAATTAAGCCTGCTTGTAAACATCAATACTCGATACTTCAAGGATCAAATTAAGCCTGCATGTAAACATCAATACTCGATACATCAAGGAGCAAATTAAGCCTGCTTGTAAACATTAATACTCGATACTTCGAGGATCAAATTAAGCAGGGATAATCTATTAATAAGGAAACATTATGCAACAAACATGATTTGAACCGTGTCCGCTCAGATGGCACCCAATCATCTCGCAATTTGAGTCAACAAGTCTCCCGCCTTTGACCACATCTCATCTCTAAAGAAGATGCTATTTGAGTCAAGAGAAAGATACGAAAGTCTGAAGGGAGAAAGTGGTTTCTGAGAAGCATACGTAGAATATCACGGAACTAAAAGAAAAGACTTATCGATATATTCAAATAATTGCGTGTTAGTAATATCGATCACACACTTAAACCTTCAAACACAGAGAAAAGGAACTGACATGTTGACGATATCCCATTGCTTAGATGTCGCCGTGAAACTTTCCTAGATGATTTAATTGCATTATGCTTTTCTTCAAAATGTAAATCATGTAATCAATTTTGGAATATGTAAGACACTGGAGTAGCCCAGAGTTAGAATAATGATTGAAATCGGACATGCACCATCCAATATATTTTGCTTGCTAATTAATTCCTATAATTTATTGTTAAGATCAAAGCTATCTGACAAAATCTGGTCACAAACAGCTGATATTTTATCGCGCGCTTGACATTTTCTGCAGAAATGCGCGACTGGGACATTTTCTGTTTTGTAAGTCTGTTTCTAAGAAACGCTCAAATAGAGTAGTTTTCGGGAGAAAACCTTATTGTTCTTTAGCAGTTCTTTATCCATCATTTCAGGACTTACTCCCTATGAGTAGGAGGCTTGTACTCAGAGCGCTGCACAATGCTGTTGAATTAAAACTGTGGAGATAACCTCCCCATTTCACAGAAGAACAGTTTGATTGATCGAAATTCCTAGAAATCGAACCAACGAAAGAAACTATCTCAGCGTGTTGCTGGTGATAATCCTTCCGATCCATGTTATTACGCAAATTCTTTATAATACCTTGGAAAATATTTTTGTTTTTAAATTTTCAAATCTCAAACGTGGGTGGTTGTTGAAGATTAGCCATTTGTTTGTTGTTTCAATTAATGCGATCATCATCATCAGGTGCCGTCATCGAATCGAAGGTTAGCTGTAACGGACCTCCAACTTTTGTCTCTTGCTTTGGTGGTGAACTTTGCTAGACTATAGTCTGTCCATCTCCATCCCGCGTGCATCTCTGCCTACCACTTACTCGCCTTCTCTTCAACCATACCCTCAAGTAAAGTCTTCAACAAGTTGTCATGTCTTTTAGTATGTCCAAAATCCTTTACTTTGTTTCATTTTTATTTCTTTTAATAGTTCTTTTGTATACGAAGTTTTAGAACCTCTTTGTTTGTTTTCTTTTCTTTCCATGATGTTCCCTAATCTTCTATATATTTCTTTCTGCTAAATTTTCTCCACGCTTCTATATATTCACATCTCAAACATATTCATTCTGTATTCTAGTTGTTTGTTATCTATGATTCTATCTTCTTGTTAGTTGTTCATTATCAAAGCTTCTATCACGTAGTTGTTTGTTCATTATCAATGTTTCTATCACGTAGTTGTTTGTTCATTATTAATGTTTCTATCACGTAGTTGTTTGTTCATTATCTACGATTCTGTCTCCTAGATGTTTATTCATTATCCATTATTCTGAGCCGTGCATTGATATACACTCAATGTAGCTTTTTATAATTCTAATTTTAGTTTGTAACTTTATTTCGATTTTTAATATTTTTCAGATGTCCTTGAATATATTTTTAGCTATTCCTATTCTTTTTTAGCTTATTTTTTTCTCATCTGCCATCATTTGTGATTATGTGTCCGAGATATTGGTAATGTTCTACATATTGTAGCATTTATCCATGTTTGTGTGTGTAGCACCTGCTACTCTGAGATTTTGCTAATTATCATGGTTTTGGGATGTATATCAAGTCCATGAACTTTACTTGAAATATCGATTTGATCTACTATTCTCTGTAGCTTCTGCTCCTTTTCTGCTAAGACTGAAATCTTCCTGATTTAGGTCGTTTATTATTTCCCACTGATCTACATTCGAGCATCAGGGCCGTAGAGACATTGTCAGTAAGGAGACTGTTGTATCAGGGCCGTAGAGACATTGTCAGTAAGGAGAAGTGTTTCAGGGCCGTAGATACATTGTCAGTAACGAGACTGTTTCGCCTAAAAAAACACATCATTCGACGTTTTTTAAATCTAATCCGCTCTCTATGGTGAGAAGTTTGTTGATATTTATTTTTTAAAATACGAGCTTTCACGAACTGGCTTTGCCCACATTTTGTGGTAAGTTCTTTTATTACAAGTCATATTCCGATTTGAAAGAAAACTATTAAACACCATAGCCCTATGATTTATTTTTATTTATATGTAAATATTTCAAATTGAAACAATTTAGTTTGTGTATAAAATTAGCTTTATTGACATCGACTTTTGTCAACTCCAGCCACATAATCCCCATATCAAATGCTGTCATGAATTTTCATACCCCACCGCCCGAATTGTTGACGTAATATATGAACAAGCTGAAAGATGAAGAGTTGATGTTGGTAATAGAACCGTGTATTTGAAATTTCTTCCAAACTCTAGTTCTGTTCTTCATCGATGTTGAGAACTTGTCAATGCTGTCGTGTTTTATCTTAACTTTGGTCTGTTTTTTTTTGGGGTATTATTTCTTCTTTGATATCATTGATTAGGTATGCTATGTCTTCTTTGATGTGCGATCAAGTTGTTGTATCATTACCATTTTTTAGTTCTAGTAATCACAATTTACTTTGTTGAATGCGGATCTATGTTTTGCCTAGAAGTTCATTTGATTTTTTTATTTGATGAGGTTGTAGGTCGTGACGTTTTGTTTATGCTTCTTCCTGGAAATTGAAAATTTTTTAACTCTATCTCTCAAAGCAGGATCCCCTTATTTTATTTTAAAAGTTCACTTGTAGAGTTAAAAAATTTTCAATTTCCAGGAAGAAGCATTTACATACACGCTTAATAATCACTAGCTTACTGTATGAAACATTACGTCAACTTCAGAAGAAATGAACATTTTTGTAAAGAAAGGTATTCAGCTGCCAGAAGTAGACCTACTCAGCAGCAATTTAATATTGACAACAACAACAGCAACAACAGAAACAACAACAACAGAAATAGGGCATGCAACGATATTCTATGTCATTAATGGTCTTGTTAGTTGGAAGCAGTTAAGAACGTTATAAGGGGAAAACCAAGCACAGTGAAGCCGATTCTCTATGTAATTTGCACAATTTTAAAACGTTTAGCTGATAGTAATTGTGTTCATTGTTAGGGGAATATGTTTTCACAGTTAGGTCAATATGTTTTCACTGTTAGGTCAGTATGTTTTCACTGTTAGGTCAGTATGTTTTCATTGTTAGGTCAGTATGTATTCACTGTTAGGTCAGTATGTTTTCAATGATAGGTCTGCATGTTTTCACTGTTAGGTCAGTATGTTTTCACTGTTAGGTCAGTATGTTTTCACTGTTAGGTCAGTATGTTTTCACTGTTAGGTCAGTATGTTTTCACTGTTAGGTCAGTATGTTTTCACTGTTAGGTCAGTATGTTTTCACTGTTAGGTCAGTTTGTTTTCATTGTTAGGTCAGTATGTTTTCACTGTTAGGTCAGTATGTTTTCACTGTTAGGTCAGTATGTTTTCACTGTTAGGTCAGTATGTTTTCATTGTAAGGTCAGTATGTATTCACTGTTAGGTCAGTATGTTTTCACTGTTAGGTCAGTATGTTTTCACTGTTAGGTCAGTATGTTTTCATTGTTAGATCAGTATGTTTTCACTGTTAGGTCAGTATGTTTTCAATGATAGGTCTGCATGTTTTCACTGTTAGGTCAGTATGTTTTCACTGTTAGGTCAGTATGTTTTCACTGTTAGGTCAGTATGTTTTCACTGTTAGGTCAGTATGTTTTCACTGTTAGGTCAGTATGTTTTCACTGTTATATCACGATACAGTATGGATAGCATCAATAAATCGGATGGAATTATAGGACAAGGGATAAAATATTCAATGTTGAAAAAGCTGATAACTAGATGGATGGTACATATTTTGCTATAATAGGGATAGAGACTTGAGATGAGAACACACCAGTTTGTCTATTATCTGATAGAGACATGATATGACAACACACCAGTTTGTCTATTATCTGATAGAGACATGATATGACAACACACCAGTTTGTCTATTATCTTCTCCCTCTGCTGTTGCTGTACATAGTGTCAGGATTGAATGGCAATCCGTTGTCAGGCTATAGCACGTTTGTTCGCTTGATATACATTATATTATGATGTCTCAGAATGTTGGTAACTTATTCAATGAATATTTTTCTTGATCTTACTTTATATCTTTCTGTTTCCATTTTCATGTTGTATACTCTTGCAACTGGCTATACAGGTTCACTTTCGGTAAGTGGCTGAACCATTTCAGTCTCTATTTTCAATATATTTGATAACAAATGTTGTTCCAACAGTTCTTTTAATCTCTTCATTTCTCACATCATCTCTTCTTGTTCTGTTTGCTGCTTTTCTTAGACATCTCATTTCACACGCAGTAAACGTTTTCTCTTGTTCTTTTGTTAATTGCCATGACTGACACTGATGTTCGAATGAAGATTCTATATTTGTCTTTTGGTTTCCATTGAGATAGATTTGTGTTTCAAAAGTGATTTAAGTTCATAATTTAATTAGTTGGTTTTTTGAATACTTTATCATGAGCTCTCTTTCCAATCTTCCATTTGCTGTAATAATGCTCCATAGATATTTAAATTACTTTAGTTGTTGCAGTAATTGTTTATTTATATTTCTGTTGATTTTATTGATTATATCTCTGTTCTTAGATAATTCATTCTTGTAAAAGGGCACAGTAAGAGCAGAGCCATCTATTCGTTTCTTTACTCAACTATATATATATTTCTTATACCAACCCGTTGTACAAGTTTCTTATACCAACCCGTTCTACAAGTTTCTTATACCAACCCGTTGTACAAGTTTCTTATACCAACCCGTTGTACAAGTTTCTTATACCAACCCGTTGTACAAGTTTCTTATATCAACCCGTTGTACAAGTTTCTTATACCAACCCGTTGTACAAGTTTCTTATACCAACCCGTTGTACAAGTTTCTTATACCAACCCGTTGTACAAGTTTCTTATACCAACCCGTTGTACAAGTTCGCGGATAATTATCTTCGTTGTAGTAGATGCTATTCGATCTATAGCATCAAGATGTGAAAACATTGATACATCTCTATAATCCCGTAACCAGTTCATGATATAGGGGTACGACATTGTATATGCTTCAGATCACAGAGTCCTCCAGCCATTTCTATTCAATGTTGCGATTGAGGCTACCAATTATAGATACTACTAAATGTATAGCAGCAAGACCTGATATCATTTATAGATACTACTAAATGTATAGCAGGTTCGATTCCCGTTAAGGACTAAGTATGCCTGTTAAGGTCACCAACAACAAGGCAACCTCGTTCCTCATAATGGTATCATCATGTGACATATTCTTTCCAGAATGTGGTTTTCCTAATGAAATATCTGAACACTCCGCGATTCTTGGCAAGTTGATCTGCTGCAACTAGAGATATGTTTAAGCAATATCACTGCACCATCGTCATCTTGGGCACCCTCTTCCCATGTTGCCGTTAACACTACCTTCAGTTATTAATCTTTCCATGGTGCTATATCTTTTTATATGACCCCCTAAAAACCGCAGCTATCTTGTTAATATGTTGTTAAGAAGTCAGCCCTTTTCGACGTTTATTGATCCTAACACTTCTTGATTTGTCTTTTGAGCTGTCCGTGGTATACGTAAAATTATTTTGTAGCATCTCATTTCGAAAGCATCGATTCTCTTTGCTACTGTTTATTTTAATGTACATGCTTCACGACCATATAATGTCACTGGAAATGCGCATGTTCTATTCATACATTGTTTGGCTATGCAGCTGGTACCTTGTGAAACATTTTTGATGTGAGAAAGTTTCAATGACATCCTTGTAATTCTTCTCTTGATGTCTACAGCTTAGTCTCCTGGGCTAGTGATGTTTGTGTAAAAATACATTATATACATAAAGGCATATAATGGAGATTATTCAAAATGATTAGAAAGCGAATAACCTTACTAATGCTGCAGCCAAATAACTACATGAGGGGTACACGACATAATATGAACAAAAAGGTGTGCGAAACTGTAAAAATGCATACTTCGTGAAGCAATGTATGGATGTCAGAGAATCATGATGTCATGAGGCAATGTCAGAGAATCATGAATCATTACGCAAGCTATACCAAAAATCGAATCTACAGAAATGTAAAAATTCATACTTCGTGAAGCAATGTATGGATGTCAGAGAATCATGAATCATTACGCAAGCTATACCAAAAATCGAATCTACAGAGCAGCCAAACTGTCAGATGATCATTTTTCTAAAGCCGTAGGCGAAACATACACAAAAAGCATTTTCTCGTGATCTGAACCTAAATAACAAATTCCTCAACAAGAACGATTTATTTCCAAAAGGATATCTTTGTAGCTGCATTGTACAATTTATTGGATTAAGTAGAGTAGTATTGTGTGACTTGCATGGTTTGGACAAGTGTGCCGACATGATTCCTTGTCATAAACAATAGCACAGGAACCTTCGAGGATGGAAGAAGCAGAGGAGGACAAATAAACGCATAGATAGGCAACTGCAAGGATTGGACAAGACAAGATTTTTCCTCATTTGTCCTTATCGTTGAAGATAGAAATGGTTGGAGGACTATGTGTATTGATGTCTCCAATATGGTGTCACTACGACCCTGAGGCATGGTGACATGGATGGATCAAGCGTGACCATCGGCGACAGAAGACATGCGAGTAGAATCAAAACACGCCTTCCTATGTGATGATTGAAGCGTGTTTAGTAGGTCACTATGTACATTCTTCGTATCGACTGCTAACGCTGATCAACAAAATGTACGATGATTTGAGTTAACCATAACGTACGCAAACAATCTCCCCTCCCCCCCCTTTCTATTTTCTCCTCTCTAAAAATGTTTTAGCAGAAAATGTGTGCACACGGGGGTCTCATCATTTTAAAATCAGATTTTTAGAAATTATTTTTCATATTCACACTTTTATATTGGTTTATTTTTAAAAAAACGTTAAGTGTTTTGTCATGAATGTGACATAGTAAAGCCATCTTCATGTCTGACAATGTATACCATCTAAGATTTTTATATAATTATTGATTACATTAAACTTTGATTGGTAGGATGAAATGCTTGAGGGAAGCCGCAGGTTTACCAGGCTTGTTAGATTACGAAATGAAGATATCAGGGAAAGAATAGATATAATACATTGCACAGAATACATATACATAGAAAGGCAGCAGATCAAGTGGTTTGGCCACATTATGAGGATGCATCACGACAAGCTGCTCGTACAGGCATACAACAAAATTAGATCATGGTACAAGGCCAGAGGAAGACCACAGAAAAGATGGATAGAAAACATGAGGGACAGCTTGAATAAACACGGTCATTGCACAGCTGAAACCACACATCTGGCCTTGGAACACAAGTTCGAGCTCCAATCACCCCCACGCTTAACGGCAAGAATAGATAACAAACCACCTGGGCAAAGACAAGAGTAGATAACAAACCACCTGGAGAATGGCAAGAATCGATAACAAACCACCTGGGTAAAGACAAGAGTAGATAACAAACCACCTGGAGAAAGGCAAGAATCGATAACAAACCACCTGGGTAAAGACAAGTGTAGATAGCAAACCACCTGGGGAAAGACAAGAATGGATAAGAAACCACGATGGGAAAGACAATTAGTTATTCCTCTAGGGCCTAAGACAATGTGAAAGTATCTTGTCATAGAACGCATCTATGGCATAGGGCGGATGTCATGGATTTCGTTGTCTCTCGATTTATTGCAATTTGCTTTAGATCTTCATTGTTTCTGATACCGATAGTGAAACGTTCTCTTGTAATAGTTCTACGTAAGTTTCTTTTGGTTTTCCTCGTTTTCCTCGTTGTTGTGTAAGATGAACTCTCTATACCAGACAGCAACAAAGCGGATCGACCTACACAAAGTAGGCAGAACGTGAGTCATCTTCATCTTCTTCTGCGTTCGCTTTCTCAAACTCCTGCAGATTAGCAGCATGCTGTCTCTAGAACGGAAAACGCTGCTATAATTCCTTTACAGCTTTGATTGCGATATCGGCGCCTTTCGTTCTGGCACATCCATTCACAGCATGACTTCTATAACACTACGAAACCCAATGCGACAGGACGACCTGAAAATACAGGACATTGCATCCTGCTAATCTGCAGGAGTTCGAGAGAGAATGCAGAAGAATAAGATTAACATGTGTTATTCAACTTGGTAACTTTGAATCATCAACACGATTACTTGGATGTTGTTGTGTAAGATCAACTTAAGAACTTGAATCATCAACACTATTACGTGGATGTTGTGTAAGATCAACTTAAGAACTTGAATCGTCAAAACTATTACTTCGTGGTGATTTTATTGGATAAATGTTGTACTAATTTCCGTCATAAATGTGTACGCAATCATCAGAATAACTTCTATATCCCGTGTCCCAGACTGCTATTGGCACAAGACATCGAAGACCGCCTGAACATAACGCAGCTTGCAAAGAACGTGAGGCTGATAGAGGTAGACGTGAGGACAAAGTTGTATAAAGGACTCGTCACATAAATAAATAAGTTCAAGTTAGATAACACATATTCAGCAGAAATAATATAGCAACTCTTCAACGCTAGAAATCGGTGACTAAAAAATGAGTTTGTAGGAAATTACATCTTTGTAATTAGTGTTAAGTTACAACGGCCTGTTTTCCCCTGTCTCCTGGCTTCCGGAAAAAATGGTGCAAATTAGGAAGGGAGAAAAAACCACTAAACGAATAAACTGAGAAATGTCTGATTGTTCTCGGTGTGGGGATCTGGTCTTCTTCTATTTCCTTAGTTAACTCATAATTAACCCGTAGGAAGTTTCGTAGATCGGAGAACTTCATGTAAAGAAAAGAAAACAAATAAGCTCTGAGAAAACATCGTAGGAAAAAATAACTATTATATGAAATGGAAATACAATAATTATTATATGAAATGGAAATAAAATAACTATTATATGAAGTGGAAATAAAATAACTATTATATGAAATGGAAATAAAATAACTGTTATATGAGATGGACATAAAATAACATATTTTAGATATGCCTTGAAGACCTTACTTGAAGATAGAGTAGAGGGGACGCGAACAAGAGAGAAGAAGAGATACAAGATGGAGGGAAACATCATGAGATGGGCAGGATACATCCTAATAGAGTGCACTACCAAGGCAATAGATAGAAGATCTTTGAGGTACTTTTCTAGAGAACTTTTGGTTGGTTAGTCAGTTAGTCAATTAGTTAATTAGTTATTTAGTTAGTTAGTTAGTTAGTTAGTTTAGTTATTTAGTTAGTTAGTTAGTTAGTTAGTTAGTTAGTTAGTTAGTTAGTTAGTTAGTTAGTTAGTTAGTTAGTTAATTAGTCAGTCAGTGAGTTAGTTAATTAGTTAGTTAGTTAGTTAGTTAATTAGTCAGTCAGTGAGTTAGTTAATTAGTTAGTTAGTTAGTTAGTTAGTTAGTTAGTTAGTTAGTTAGTTAGTTAGTTAGTTAGTTAGTTAGTTAGTTAGTTAGTTAGTTAGTTAGTTAGTTAGTTAGTTAATTAGTCAGTCAGTGAGTTAGTTAATTAGTTAGTTAGTTAGTTAGTTAGTTAGTTAGTTATTTAGTTAGTTAGTTAGTTAGTTAGTTAGTTAGTTAGTTAGTTAGTTAGTTAGTTAGTTAGTTAGTCAGTCAGTCAGTGAGTTAGTTAATTAGTTAGTTAGTTAGTTAGTTAATTAGTCAGTCAGTGAGTTAGTTAATTAGTTAGTTAGTTAGTTAGTTAGTTAGTTAGTTAGTTAGTTAGTTAGTTAGTTAGTTAGTTAGTTAGTTAATTAGTCAGTCAGTGAGTTAGTTAATTAGTTAGTTAGTTAGTTAGTTAGTTAGTTAGTTAGTTAGTTAGTTAGTTAGTTAGTTAGTTAGTTAGTTAGTTAGTTAGTTAGTCGGTGGATCATCGTCACTGCAGTCCTGACAAGTCCATAGATGCTCAGAGCTCTCATTGAGTGTATCCGGCATTACACATTGACTGCCGGTCACAGTACGTCGTTGATTGACCATCATTCTTTCTCGCACACGGAACCGCTCCTTTCTAGCGACACCACATTTCAAACGAAGCTCCTGTATTCTAGTGATGGAACAAGAGTCATGTCACTTGTAATTTGTTTGTGCGCTTTGCCGTAGGGCATTCAAAATGTCTGCCCGATCCATCGCTCCACCAACAACCGTAGTAGCAGCCTGGGCGGCCAACATATCCGCTCTCTTATTACCCCGGACTCTCGCATGTCCTGACACAAATATAAATTCACTCTACGCACAGGAATTATTCACTGCATCCAGCCACTGTTCCCGAACGTACTCCGCCTGAACTTTCACAATCACGCTCATAGAGTCAATGAGTATACAGGAATGCTCGCAGACTGTCTGTTAGTTATTCCTCTAGGGCCAAAGACGGCACATATGGCGGATGTCATAGATTTCCATGTCTTCGCAGTGCGTGTCCGATGTAATTCCAACGACGTTTACTAATATAGGTGGATACATATTCTTGTTTTCAAAGCTTTGGTTACTGCCAAAGTCTGCATTGTCATGCTGCTTGTTGTCTGAGCGAATGCATCACTTACCTCTCTGATGGTCTCCCCCCCCCCCACCTTTGAGACCTGAAGGCCCAGGCAATCCTGATGTGTCTCTCAACCAACCTTCTTCGTCTTCTTCTTCAGCGTTCATTCTCAAACTCCTGCTGGATCTCTATTGCAGTAGGGAATGACACTATTAGATTTCCAGCAGGATATAGTCCAGAAATTGGAAATGCGTTGTGTCGCCGTTTTATTTGCGCCAATGGCCCGACACATCCGTCTTCGGCGGGCTCAACCGACCTATCTGTTAAATAATCATATCACCTTCTCTGGAATTCTCACCAATCAAAGAGAACACCTCAAAATCGACCACTGTCGGACAATATTCCCTGCACACATCATTGTTATTGTCGTGACATACCATTGTTATTGTAATGGTGACATACCATTGTTATTTACATAATGACATAGTATTCTTATTGACATGATGAAACATCACGTGGAGGATGTATTATATATGACATGACCCGATTAAGCAGATAGAGTCTAAAATGTTACAGAATACATGTATCAGAATAATAGATGGTTAGCTAATCTATATGTAACACTTGATGATCATTTTCACGTCGATAATAGAAAAACAAATGTGTCTTGTCTTGGATGCAAGTGTAACCGATAGTGATACATGTCTCCCAACATGAGAGATAACATGGGCTAAACGTTTATAGTGTAATACAAGAAAGTTATAATGGTTTCCATTCATTATATGTGATAGATAGATAGATAGATAGATAGATAGATAGATAGATAGATAGATAGATAGATAGATATATAGATAGATAGATAGATAGATAGATAGATAGATAGATAGATAGATAGATAGATAGATAGATAGATAGATAGGTAGGTAGGTAGGTAGGTAGGTAGATAGATAGGTAGATAGATAGATAGATAGATAGATATATAGATAGATAGATAGATTAGATAGATAGATAGATAGATAGATAGATAGATAGATAGATAGATAGATAGATAGATAGATAGATAGATAGATAGATAGATAGATAGATAGATAGATAGATAGATAGATAGATAGATTGATAGACGGACAGACAGACAGAGGGACGGATGGATGGATGGGTGGGTGGATGTATTGGTGGGTGGGTGGGTGGATGAATAGATGGATGAGTGGATGGATGGATTGGTTGGGTTGATTGGATGGATGGATGGATGGATGGATGGATGGATAGGTGAGTGGGTGGATAGGTAGGTAGGTATGTAGGTAGAGATGTTAATGTGAGTCGTGGATTGGTCTGTGCCAACTGTTAGCTCTGTAATACGTATGTATTAGTGATATTTGTGTGTCTGTGTTGTAAGATTTCTATCTGAATAATGTATCCCTTGATAGTAAACCTCTAGCAAAGAGCAAACAAGATAACACAAATACGAATATTACGAGGCTAGATTTGTCTATTTGCGAGATATAGTCCTGAGAATGTGGGAAGTCACATCCCCAATGTAAAAGAAAAAATCTGCTTTTGAAATGAAGTTATTCTCATATCCTTCCATAAGCTCATAACACACTTGGGTCGTCGGGAGGCAACATTCGATGCATCAAAACACGGAGTGTCTTCGATCGATTTCTATCTTCAGCGATGCGGGTGAACGAGGAAAAATCCCAAACTGTCCGGTCCTTAATACTGTCTGTCTATAATTTTCTTTGTCTTCCCCTACTTCTTTCACCGTCGGCAATTTCCTGTAGCAATAATTTTGAAACGTTTTATAAAATATCATGAACAGAGAGACCAACCAAAGCAGACGTCCACAAAGAACTACACATAGAAGAATATTGGCACATAGAAGAATATTGGCACATAGAAGAATATTGGCACATAGAAGAATATTGGCACATAGAAGAATATTGGCACATAGAAGAATATTGGCACATAGACGAATATTGACACATAGAAGAATATTGGCACATAGAAGAATATTGGCACATAGAAGGATATTGGTACATAGAAGGATATTGGCACATAGAAGAATATTGGCACATAGAAGAATATTGGCACATAGAAGGATATTGGCACATAGAAGAATATTGACACATAGAAGAATATTGGCACATAGAATAAGATTGACGCCTCAAACATATCAGTAAGCGTCAGTTGACATGATAAATACACACAATAGATCAGGACAAATATTCATGGAAGGAAAGATTCCATGAAAGAACAAAGTGGCCGCGACATTCAAGCGATAATTCTAGGGATATCAGAAACCCACCATTTAAAAAAAAATATAAAAAAACAAGACTTCGTGAACGGGTATGGAGCCCGAAGCTAGAAGCAAAAATCAACTAAGGTAATTATGCTTCTGGTGAACCTGTGACTATTTTCGTACGTCCACTTAGAGGTCATCTTGCTGCCCCTGACTATTTTCGCACCTCAACGTAGGGGGTCATCCTTCCGCCCCAGACTGTTTTCGCCCTTGGTTAAAATAAACAAAGAAATCATTTAAAGCTAGAAATAACAAGAAAGGTTGGAGACAAAATATAGAAGTAGCTAACGTGAAAACTATCGATTGCATGAAGACGTTTATCCAAACATCTGGTAGCATGTCATGAAAATACTGTAGCAGATATGCCAATCTTGAGCCAAACTTCACAAATATATGAGCTCTTCAATATTTTTCCTCCATATTGTACTTGGCCTACGTCTTTTATTTTGCCCTGGCATCTTCTTCTTCGTGATGGTCGTCTGTAGGTTGTCATGTTGTTTGATATGGCCAAAATATTTTTATTTTCTAAAGAGAACCTTGTTTTTAGCTAATTTTCTTTTATTTTAAATTCTGTCAGAATGTCCCCAATCTTTGTGTGCATGGTACTCTGAGGAGTTTTCTGTAACATTTGTTTTCAATTGATAAAATTTTATTTCTAAATTTATTGGTGATTGGCCAAGATTCACATCCACACATTGCAATTAGGAATAAACAAGCTCTAAGGAACTTCTCTTATTGCATTGCTCCCTAATCATAGATTTTTCATTTGTAAATGTTTATTTATGCAATAACCAGCCTATATCTGAATTCCTCATAACAATCCCCGTATCTTCGTATAAGAGAACCAATGTATTCAAAGCTAATAACTCGCTCTAGTTATCTGTTATTAATTAAGATTAAGAATGTTGTGATAGTTTTGTTGCTTGTCCTAACCAGCAACTCTGGTAAGTCTGTCAGCTCTGTCTTTTCTCAACATCCACGTGTCCAGGTACAGAACTGAAGACAACGCTCTTCAGCACAGATTTCATCCCCGACTCATGCCACTTATGGTGTAGGTAGCTCCACTGAATTTCCGAAACGTATTCATGGAATCAGTCAGAAAATTGGCACCTTTAGCACTCTGAGACTCGAGCCATAGCCTTCACATAGACATAATACATATACACGGTATACATTCACATAGACATACTACATAGACATGGTATACATTCACATAGACATAATACATAGACATGACATGACACCCGTCCGTCGTAATCAACGATGACCATAACTCAACCAAAATAATGTCAATAAAACACTCAAATAAACATGATACATAGACATGATACATAGACATGATACATAGACATAGTGTACATTCGTTTAGACATAGTGTTTGTTCAGCGATTGCAACTTCATGTTCCGATGTATGTTTGAACATTATCATAACTAAATGTGTCAGTGTCCCCTCGAACATTATAACTAAATGTGTCAGTGTCCCCTCGAACATTATAACTAAATGTGTCAGTGTCCCCTCGAACATTATAACTAAATGTGTCAGTGTCCCCTCGAACATTATCATAACTAAATGTGTCAGTGTCCCCTCGAACATAATCATAACTAAATGTGTCAGTGTCCCCTCGAACATTATCATAACTTTATTGGTTAGTATGTCCTCAAATATTTGTAGTATCCCAAGGGTCAGTGTCTGCTCGAACAACATAACTTGTTAAATTTTCTTCGTCTAAAATTATCCAATGTTGTTTTATCCACTTCCTGGATACAGTAAAATAAAACTCATCGCAATAAAGCAAAACAAAACAAATTAGACATTACAAAAAAATTATAGAAACCTGGAAACTAAACATGAGAAAACGTGGTGAAACTCTGACATACACTCAAACCGTAGGAGGACATGAATGCGGTCATCACAAGAACATGAAAGTTTTGAAAGTAAGCTAGGAATCAGAGTGGCTTGTTTCTTCGATCTCCTGGAAGTTGATAAGCTTCGTTACCAACAGACTGGACGTTGTCTTCGAAATGTCAATAAATCTCTGGACATAAAATCTAGGGGGTGACTAACTTGACAGCTTTTTTCGTGGTATTTCCCTCTGACAACTCGCCATGTATTCTTTCTTTAGGAAGGAGAGATTGATGAAATGTTAATATATAGATGGAAATTAGAACATAATTATAGATAGAAGAACGAGATAAATAACTAGATGTATAAATATGACATAACAGATAGGAAGTTACAGACACATATAACATATACAGAGTTACATCCACACATATAACATATACCGAGATACAGACACATCGTATATAACATATACATAATTACAGACACATACAACAGATACTGAGTTACAGACACATACAACAGATATGGAGTTATAACAGTTACGGAGTTACAGACACATACATGGAGTTACAGACACATACATGGAGTTACAGACACATACATGGAGTTACAGACACATACAACAGATATGGAGTTATAACAGTTACGGAGTTCAGACACATACATGGAGTTACAGACACATACAACAGATATGGAGTTACAGACACGAATAACAGTTACGGAGTTACAGACACACACATGGAGTTACAGACACATACAACAGATATGGAGTTACAGACACGAATAACAGTTACGGAGATACAGACACATACATGGAGTTACAGACACATACAACAGATATGGAGTTACAGACACATACAAATGTAGTTACAGACACATACAAATGTAGTTACAGACACATATATTTCATATACGGAGGGTATATATACATGTAGAGAGCGAGTGATAACGATGGCGATACATATAGATGACTGATGGGTTAATGGTTGCGTGTATGGTTGCACTGATGAAAAAACGGATCGACCTGGCAGCATGAGTGAGATACTGGTGCAAAAAGGTAATCTTACGTACACGAGAGATAGCGAAAAAGTGTTTAAGGACCGACTGACGAAAAGACATACTGACCTTGCAGCGATAATGAAAACCAGGTATAAAAAAGGGTAAACTTACAGACATGACCTCATCACGTCTTAAACCAATCTCTTTACAGCACAAAAGGAAGGTGTATCAAGAGAGGAAGGTCCTGGATGGCAGAAGCAGAAGTTACCCTACTTAGAGTTTGTGAGTTGCAGGAAGTGGGAAGAGGCTGTGAATGGGTGACATTTGGCAAAGAGAGAAAGTTATTGACAACAGTTATGATACAGATGGGAAGAGAGCGCCGCGACTGGGCTGCCAACAGAACAGAGGAAATGATTCACGAACTCATACTGCAGCACTCGAAGCCACATGATATAATAATTTACAAATAAGGCTTAGCAACGCAAGAAACATACAGGTGTGTTTTGTGTTTCGTGGTCTACCAAAATGGCAAACAATTAGCAGAGAAGTCAGTTAAAAATGTATCACACCCACTACAACATCGAGTATGAGAATGGAAATAGAAGCGGTGACAGCAGCTATCACTTGACTGGCGACGCAACCACCAACAGATTCAGTGATTCTATCGGACTCTCAAAGTATGCTGCGCAAGATAGAAAAGTGTATGGTCAGAATTGAATGGGTTACTCTTATCAACAATGCGCAGAGCATTACATGGATTTATTGTCCAGTACTCCGCCAAAGACGGATATGTCAAGCCATTGGCGCAAATAAAATGGCTATCCAAAGCATTTCCATTTTCTGGACTGCATCTTAATAGAGATCTAGTAGTACTGCTACAGGAGAGATTCAGCAGGAGTTTGAGAATGAACGCTGAAGAACAAGAATCAAATACAGGTACATAAGGGTAATCTTACCGACATGAGGGTGGCGAGCGTGTATGGTTGGAATTATAAAAGGATAAATTGACCTGACATTTTGCACAAATGAAAAACAGATATAGCTGTAAGCTAAGGATAAAGTGGTAAAAATACCGACATGTGGAAGCTATACGGCTGTTACTAATACCGACATGTGGAAGGTATGCGGGTGTTACTAATACCGACATGTGGACGGTATGCGGGTATTACTAATACCGACATTTGGAAGGTATAGTTGTATTACTAATACCAACTTGTGGAAGGTATGTGGGTGTTACTAATACCGACATGTGGAAGGTATGCGGGTGTTACTAATACCAACTTGTGGAAGGTATGTGGGTATTACTAATACCGACATGTGGACGGTATGCGGGTATTACTAATACCGACATTTGGAAGGTATAGTTGTATTACTAATACCAACTTGTGGAAGGTATGCGGGTATTACTAATACCGACATGTGGAAGGTATGCGGGTATAACAAATGATCCAACAAACCAACTATCATGCTACCGCAAATCTTTGTTATAGATGATATCACTATAGAATGAGGATAGCTTCTAAATTAAATCAGACATCATCAATATTCAGTGAGCCACAACCCCCCCCCCCCCCCTAACATAAATTATGAATTTTCAGTGAGTCCCACACCCCCCCCCCAATCAGACATAACTAATATTCAGTGAGGGTCTTCTGTTTTTGCAACTACTGTGTGACAAGAGATTGGTATATCTATCTATCTATCTATCTATCTATCTATCTATCTATCTATTTATCTATCTATCTATCTATCTATCTATCTATCTATCTATCTATCTATCTATCTATCTATCTATCTATCTATCTATCTGTCTATCTATCTATCTATCTATCTATCTATCTATCTATCTATCTATCTATCTATCTATCTATCTATCTATCTATCTATCTATCTATCTATCTATCTATCTATCTATCTATCTATCTATCTATCTATCTATCTATCTATCTATCTATCTATCTATCTATCTATCTATCTATCTATCTATCTATCTATCTATCTATCTATCTATCTATCTATCTATCTATCTATCTATCTATCTATCTATCTATCTATCTATCTATCTATCTATCTATCTATCTATCTATCTATCTATCTATCTATCTATCTATCTATCTATCTATATATATATATATATATATATATATATATATATATATATATATATATATATATATATATATATATATATATATATATATATATATATATATATATATATATATATATATATATATATATATCCATCTATAGAAGAGTTCTCTGGAGATGGTTTTCCTGTGTGCTGTTTGCATGCTTGTTCCTGTGGCTTCTTTTATTTCTGTGATCCATCTTTTACATGTTTTGCATCTTGCTTGATAGCCGTTATAATTATGTGTCATGGTCATCTGTGGCATGCTGTCTGTTTGTAGTCTGGAAGCGTGTGAAAACCACTTGATCTGTTGTCTCTTGCTGTGTTCCTATTAGGGCTGTACCGGATTCAAATTATTGAAATCCGGCAGAAGCCGGATTTTGCCGCATTTCTGATTTGAGATCCGGCGGAGCCGGATTTACAAATTAAAAAAAAAATAAAAGTCGAATAATGTACTACGAGTGAAACTCGTACATCACTTGACTTAGGTGAGTGAAGTCACTCGACTGTTCATTACTGCAGTTTATTACGATAGACATGACAAAGATGACATATATTCATATTAAATCATTTAAACGTAAAATAATTATATTTACATTAGAATAAGTAATAGTAAGTTCCATAAGTTCAAGATGAAACATTATACACAAGCACATAATGCTAATTTAGAAATTTTAATTTTTAGTTTTCAATTGTTAGTTTTCACATTGTTTTCAGTTGGCTAATTGGCAGATGAGTTACAACTCACAACAACAGTACATTGAACAGATTGAATTTATTGAAATACATTCATTCAGTACTTTCACTATTTCAGTCAATCAGTCTTCATTATGGCTGTGAAGTTTTATGGTACAGGGCTACTACGGTGGTTAGTGATAATGTCTCCTGCAGTACTGTTTCGATGGCACACTTGTAGATGGTGGTGCAAGAAATGCCTGCGCCAGTCTAGCCATACTTGGAAATCTTTGCTTATTGGCATGACACCATGAAACTGGATCTGACTGTCGAGTGTGAAGTGGCTCTGACAGGTACTGTGTCATCTCAGTGTTAATGATGTTGCCGTCGGCACTTGCAGAACGATCTGCGGTGGGATTTTCCTCGACAATTGTGTCAAAACAGCTCCATAGGCTAGGCTCGTACTGTGTGGCAGTGCTCACAGAAGTCAAAACACTAGTACTACTACTAGTAGCTGATGGATCATGTGCACTGACTGTGTTTGCTGAATGAATAATGGAGTTAGCTGCTAACATCAGATGGACTCGTGCATCACTTCTGCCACGTTCGGAGAAGAATCACAGCTTGAATCTTGGATACAGTAGTGTGGCACAGGTGTAAATACTGTTAAACTCAATGTCCGCAACTCTGCTGCTAACTGATTCAAGAAGGGTGCTTTCATAGTTTTGATTCCAGCATCACTACCTTCTTTCTGGAGAAAAGTCATGAGTGTTTTCACTAATGGGATCACAACTGATATTGATGCCTGAGCTACACTTATTTCACGTGTGTGTTCTTCAAATGGTGCCAAAGTACCTACCACATTCTCCGTGACTGCCGACTGCTGTGCCGTTAGCCCAGTTACCGAATCAATTTCAATACAGTACAGGCTGATGCTGCGCCGTTGTTCTAACAGACGTCGTAGCATATAGAACGTTGAGTTCCATCGTGTTGTCACGTCCTGGATAAGCTGATGTTGTGGTAGGTTTAATTCCTTTTGAACATCATGCAAACGACTGGTTGCTGAAGAAGAGTGTTTGAAATGTCCTACCAATTTTCTTCAAGTACTGATGATGTCAGCAACATACTTTAGACTCAAAAGACCATCACGCACACACAGCTGCAGTGTGTGTGTGCAAAACATCGAACATCTTGAATAGCTGCATCACGAAAGCATTTGGTAATATTGAATGTATTGTCTCTCACAACAACATGGCACGTCTCACGTGCAATTCATCACTCATCCAGCATCATTTCAAAATGTGCAAGCAAATTTGTGGCCGTATGATGTTCATCACATGCAGTACAATGGAAGACAGTCTGTTAACGAAGGAGTCTGTTAACCAATGGCCAGTGATGCCCATAAATGACTGAGTGGTGTGTTCAGCTGTCCACGTATCTGTTGTAAATGATATGTAATCAGTGTCAGATATCATTGCTGCAATTTTTACCTTCAGACGTTTACACATATCAGGAATGACATGTTCAGCAAAGTACTTTCTTGAAGGCAATTCATACCTTTTTTTCCATTGTATGCATCAATTATCTGAAACCTGGTCGTTCAACTACTTGAAAAAGCTCCGTATCTATGGCTATCATTCGGGCTACTGCAGAATGAATGCGTTTAGCATTGGGATTGTGATGTCCCAAATTTTGTCCCGACCCATGCCTGCATAACTGACTGCCTGGTACTGCTGCTTGCTTTGTGCAAACACGATCCCAGATTCATCATAGATGTGGTCGCCAATACACTGGCCTCCAGTGCTGTTTTCTTTTCCATCATTTTGTCATAGCTTTTCCTGTGCATCGATCGCAAATGTGTCTGCATGGATGATGTTGAGAAGTCTTTTGGGCGATCTGATCGTCCACACGAGAACTGGTTGACACAAAACTTACATATTACCTTCGCTGAATCATCGTCTGTAACCTTGAAGTAATCCCAAACTGCGCTGTTTGACTTAAATTTTGATGCCATTTTATTTTATCGGCAAGATCAAAAACATTTACGAAAATTCGAAATATTCAAGTCCCACAAACTCATGACGTAATGCACCATTAAAATATTTTTTTCTTAAAATGCTTATTTACAGCAGCAAGAAATAGTAAAGTGGAAGTGCTACTGTGCTTGACCTCATGAAACATGTACAGAAAATTCACCTGACTACGCAACACAAATCCGGCCTAAATCCGGCAAAATTGGACCGGAGCCGGAGCCGGATTTGTAAAATGGCCGGATTCCAGATTTATCGGAGCCGGAGCCGAAATCCGGTACACCCCTAGTCCCTATACTGGTATTGTTTTGGTTATGTCTGATGTTATCGTTTCTAATTCTATTTCTTAATGACACTCCGAGTATTCTTCGTAGACATGTCATTTCTGCTATCACTATTTTTTTTGTTGTCTTGGGCTGTCATTGTCCAGGTTTGGCACTGATATGCTGTATGTCATCAACGCATGTCAATGGCCCTGTTGGTGCTATGTTGGTGCTATGTTGGTGCTATGTTGGTGCTATGTTGGTGCTATGTTGGTGCTATGTTGGTGCTATGTTGGTGCTATGTTGGTGCTATGACCAACCAGAACAAAGTGCATTAATTATATCCTGCACAAAGACATTATTCCTATTTTTTCGGTAACATAGCCTATACCCAAAACACACGTCTATAGCATTTGACTTCAAACGGCTAGATTCCTCTCTACGCAGTTAGTCCAGATCGCATAACCATATATAAATATTTATAATTTAATATCATCATCATCAAGTTTCGTCTTCGCAATGTAGGTTAGCAGCAACGGACCTTCAACATCCCCTGTCTCTTGCCTTGTGGTTCACTTTGCTATAATGAAACCTATTAATCCCGTGATGCTACTCTCCTACCTGTATCTCTGCCTACCTCTTGCTCGCCTACCCTCAACTTTATCCTCAAGTAAGGTCTTCAACAAGGTGCCATGTCTTTTAATGTGTCCAAATTATATTATTTGCTTGATCTTTATTTCCTTTGATAGTTCTTTTTTCAGACGATGTGTAATTAGAACATCTTTGTTTTCTTCTCTTTCCGTGATGTTTACCCAATTCGTCTATATATCCACAGCTCAAAGACAAGAATTGTGTCTTCTAGCTGTTTGTTCATTGTCCATGTTTCTGAGCTATGCATTAATATAGAATAAATGTAGCATTTTATAATTTATCTTTTTTAGTTTGCTTGTAATTTGTTGAGATGTTAATATTTTCTTCATGTCATTGAATGTACTTTTAGCCATTCCTATTCTCCTTTTAACTTCTATTTCACATCTGCCATTATTTGTGACTATGTGTCCAAGATATTAATAATGTTTTACTTGTTGTAGTTTCTCTCCATGTATGTTCATGTTTAGCTCTTGTTCTACTGTGACTTTGATAATTATCATGTTGTTTTTTACGCTTTAACAGGAGCGCGATAGCCCAGTTGATAGTGAGCTTGGCTTGCTATAACCGAGTTACAGCGTGCCAGGTTCGAAACCACGTCAGGACAATGATTTCTCGCTTGAAACGACCCCCTCCTCCAGTCGACGCAGCCTAAAGTCTACCAGATGTATATAGAACTGTGAATATATCTAGTCGCGAGCCACAATCAATCTCATATCTAATGTTACATAACGGCAGGGTATCGATACCTCTAATAAGAAAAAAAGCTTAGTGGTTCGAACCGTGACTTTCACCAATACAATACATAGCATTAGAATGTAATCAAGTTTATTGGATCATGTTTTTTTTTCGATTATTCCCATGCATTACTTTGATCGTGGTTGGCAGACAACACCCGGACGATATCACAGTATATAAATAGTGAACAACCAAGAAATAAAGCAGTAATTAAAAAACATCACAGTAAGAATGCTGATTCTGCATTGTTTTGATTCTGCAGTCATGCCTTACTTTATGATTGGTCGCGGTCAAAACAAGGTTCAGCAAAAAAGGCATCGTCCATGATGAATGATGATGATGTTCGTCCGTCGTAATCGACGATGACCAAAAACTCAACCATAATAATAATAACAATAAATAATAAAATAATAAAGTTAATAGTGCGTTTTTAAATGACTAACAAATCCGATACAAAAGATAAGTAAATAAATGGGTTGAGAAATGACTATCGCTGAAGTTAGTTTATAGTGTGGAAGAGATGCACCAATCGTCAACCACACTTTCTCCTGAGTTTTATCTTGGTCCAGTGGCAAGACAAAGACGAGACAACTGGGAGAAAATCAGGTGCAGTGGATGGCCAGAGCGTACTATGTGTCTAGCTGTGCCCTATGCTGTCCACACAGCTCAGCTGTTAACGCCTATGTACCCGTTGAGTTACCTGCCAACTGCTTCCGAGTATTTCGCCGCAAACACTTTTTAAGCCTAGGTAGACAAAGCCATGATCACTAGGAAGGGCCTGAACTACCCAGTGGTCAGTCACTCTATTTCAACCACGGATTTGAATCAATCATGGTTATATTAAAAGTAGTACTATTTTTAGAATATGGAAACTCGAAATTCCAATTTTCCTTCCATCAAGACTTGCCTATATATAATAATTTCACTGTAATCAAAACACAAATTAGTGTTTCATATGTTTACCAGATGTTACCTTGCGGATCATATGTCATATGGTTCCCTTGACAATTCTACTTTGTTTCGCAACTCCCCAAGTAACCTTTTCTCCTGTCGGTCTACACCAGTGCAGACCGTCCGGTGTTAATATCATATTAAGTTTAAGCAGTGCAGAGAACTCTCCAAACAATTACAGCACAGCCATTTTGGTGTTGTCATGACGACCTATTTTTGTTTATGCTACATTCTTGCTATGCTTGCACAAGAAGCTGATCCCATCAATCTTCAAGTTTCTTTGACAGAATGGTATCACCTTGCATCTATTGTTAGCATTTGCTTGTGAGAAGAACATATAAGTTACCCTTTCTTGCGATGGCCACAAACTGGTAATTAAACAGAACATAAATATTTCACCTTATTTCCTATCCTAGGTGAGTTCTGGTATCTTTGCTCTGTAGATTTTACCTATGTTTGCTATGTAGATGTTGTTGTTTATCGTACATATTTCCTCAATGTTTTCTGTGTAGATTTTGTCTGTTTACCGTACAGATGTGTTCAATGTTTTCTGTGTTGTATTAGTCTATTTTGCTGTTTGCCTCTTTCTGTGTAAATTCTTATGTTACACATAAA